>PDGT01000040.1:3354118-3376287 GCA_003671415.1 Megathymus violae | reverse complement strand
AGGAAAATTTCTATATGCTAATGTTAGCACTAATTACATTGAAATAAGGGTTATAACAGAGCGCATTCAGGTCACGCTTGACCCTGGGACAATGAGTTTGTGACCAGGTCTTGCGCAGACAACACTTTTCGGTAATAAGTTTCCACAGGCGGACCGGTAGTTTTTCCAGACTCTACCCGGCTCTGAGTGGTGGCCATCGCCAGTGCTTCCTGCACTGTGTTGGTGAATTTCTGTGCGACGGCCTTCACCCCCTCGGACGTGTTGCGCGGCTGATGGAATTTTACTGTCTTCAGTCGTCGCTGGAAGCTGACCGTTTTGCGGCGGACCCTTAGTATCACCGCCGCTAGAGTCCAGCTTTCTGCCGCCATGGGACGACGATGTCGATGGTAGGTTGCGTTATGGTGCTTCGCGTTCTTGTGGCGTAGGTTGATTACCACCGCGGGTGTGGACGCGCCCGCGTCTGCCGATGCCAGCTAACTGGCTACGGATCTCCGGGTCGACATGGCGGTTTTTTTTCATTTTAAGATTCAATTCCAACATAATGTTTGTTGATAAAATAATAGTTTGCTTTTAATTTTAAAGAAAAGCGATTACATAATGTTGTGACATTGACTGGCATAAGTCAGGCTAACCTAATTTAGGACTAGTGAAATTCCCATCAACCGAAATAATGTGTTTTATGGTTTTATTTTTATTTTGTTACTTGAACGTTATTACCGGTCAAGATCGCTATTTTACTGGCTGTGAGTTTTGTGTTGTGTTTAATGTTGGTAATAGATTTCTCTTTTTCTGTTTTACTCGTTAATAGTTACGTACAGTACAGCGTGATTATAGTATTGTTACGAAGCTTCTCGTAGGATAGCCGAGAAGAGAAAGTCGGTAGCCTTACGAAGTTTCTGGAAGGGTGGCCGACCCTTACAGTGACTACAATGGGGGCAATAAAAGAGAAACCCAGGTAGTAATAAAAACTACCAGAGATACTTCAGGCCATCTCGCCCTAATGCCTCAGGCAAAAGGGGCGAGATTGGCATACATTGCCGAAATTAGGGTGTTTACCTGACTCGCTATTGTTATGTCGATTTCCGGGAATTATTTTTGTTGTTGACTTCCACGAGGGGCGTGGAAAGATCTGGAAGCCCGGACATCGATATAATAAGCGGACAGGGTCGCCTACAGGCCATTCGGTTCCGGAATACGAAGTGAAGAGTTCTCTCCCTACGAAGCGAATAGCTGCGATCTACGAGTGCAACTGCGATTGTGAAGTGTGTGTGAAGTGAAATAGAGTCTCTGCGGAATTACTGTAGCATTTTGCGAACCTACGGATCCTGACACGTAACAGTATTATAATATCAGTAAAATATAAAAATAAATAACAGTCAACGACTTGAATCATTTATTCACTAGATTAAAACGTTCTTTGATATAATGTTAGTAATATTATTTAGAAAAACAATGATTATGTTGTCACTTAGTAAAGCCAAATGTTAGGATTTTCAGAAACTGGATTCTTTAATGTTGCCGTTTTCGTTTTTTCACTGAAGTATTACGAGGGACCCTTTGATGTGTCAAGTGTCACAGAGGCATTGTGCGTGGACTGTGCAACGTTTGGTATGGACATGAGACCATGGAAACGCGATCGACTCACTTCGCCGTTCGCCTACGTGATTAGGAAATTCAGTTGTTGGTCGTGTGCAAGCCGAGCTTCATCCGATTCCCTAACTCGGTGTACCGTAGCATACAGTAAATGGTTGGCAAGCTTATATTATTTCCAACAGTAATTTAATCGAAATATGTAGTTTACATAATTATTTATTATTCAGGTATAATAAGACCACATCTTTAGTTGGCAAAATATAAAATTACACCTCAAAAATGTTATAATATAAAAAGAGCATTAAAAATCATTGTGTGATGCCAACGCCATCCAAAGAGAAATGTGCCCGGAGCTCATTGAAAGAATCACCTTAAGAAGAGCATCTTGAAATAGCGATGTCGAATAAATTATAAAACCATGGCTACATAAATTTAACTATCTACATGATTCCTACAGCGGTGACATATCATTAAATCCCAAAGATTGCATCGCTTTGCACCACACACACTTAAAAATAATTAGTGTGCAACATCTCGCGATCTTTCTCATCTCGAGAGTTGCAACTCCACTAATAAACTTTGCATATTATCCACTTTTCAATATTCGCTTTACTTCATTATTTAACTTTACCTACGAAGTGGTAACTGACGGCAACATGGTTCCCTTTTAGTCCTACTAATTAAATAACACTCCCATTAAATCGACTTCATTAAAAAAACCTTTGGAGCTACGTATTTAAAACTTTCTTTTGTAAAATTCAATTACATAAAAATGACACGTAAGTCATATAAATACATAGATGATTACTTTTATAGATATTGTAAGATTCTATAGTAGATAGTATTTAAAGTATCGATGTTGTAAAGATTATTTGTTGTGAAAATACGATGCAGTACAAACAAGTAATGTTGTCAGCTTAAACAAGTCTAATAATATTTTTTTGCTAACCCATGTTGACGACCTCATAGCCTAGTTGGTAGTAACCCTGCCTGCCGAGCTAGGGGTCCCGGGTTCGATTCCCGGCCTAGGCAGACAAGTGTTCTCGGGTCATGGGTGTTTGTAATGTTATATTTGTGCATGTCCATGCCACCCGCAATACAGGTAATTATATTACGGTAAGTATATACATAAATTTGGATAGTCGAGAGGTCAGAAAAGTTAAAGTTTGCTTTGATGGATCCTATTATAAAATCCAAGATTAATTAATTAGAAGGATTTTCAGCTAAACAAATATTTTAACAAAATTTAAGTCTAATTATTAAATAATAATGAATTGTGGGATTTGATTTTAATAAAAACAAATATAAACTTTTGTTTTACTTATTCTTATTAAATAGTCTACGTAATCATCTATACATATAAAATTCTAACTGATCGCTTCCTGTACATAAACGATATATGAGAAAATTATTATTAGGGAACTTTATTAACGCAATAGAACTCAAAACAGTAGTTGTTAGACTTTTTGTCTGTTTGTCCGTGCTCTTGTACGCGCTAATCTCAGAAATGGCTAAACAGATTTTGTTCTGGTTTTAGCTAATGTATTGCATGCAGTAAGCATAACTTATTACTTAAAGTTTGTTTCATTGCAATCCGTGGATAAATAAAAGAGTTATAAATTAATTTAAAATTATGTAGGTACTGTTTCTTAGAGTAAGGCGTAGTTTTTCCCAAACAAGACGAGGGCAGTTTGCTAGTAATAGAATATAAACCTTAAATTGATTACTTTAAATATTCAACGATATTCAGAATATGAAACCCTATTTTTAATACACATATCTAATATGCATCTAAGTACTTGTAGAATGGAGCAGTTTCCTGTGTACCAGTAATTACATTTGATCTTAGTAGGTATGGTATACTCATGCGTTAACAAGAATGAATGTAAGTATTTTGTATTAGCAAAAGAGGTTTTATTTGCTGTGAGTTTTCGTCTCATCGTTATGTAACCCAATATAATATGTTTCTTTCTGTTTGTTACCAAGTGTTGCGGAAATCGGTGAAAGGATTTAATTATGCCACTCATTATTTGTGTTTTTATAATAAAAACATTACTTTTGTAGAAAGAACACCTACCTTCTTATGTTTGTGACTTAACTACAGTCTTTAAGGTTTCTATTTTGATACATTTCTATGTCATTAGAATAATAATGTCAGACGTTATCTGTACTAAGTTTACATTAGTAAATCAGTAATAAAATTATATGTATTGTGGAAGAAACACGTGGAAATCATTTACGTTATAAATACCTAAATAACACTAGAGAAACAAACTATATCAAGTCGGCGATTTGTGTATGGTATTTTCTAAAGGTATATTGACTATTACTGATTCTTAACCAAACATTATAATAAGCTGTTCAACTTGAAGGAATACTGGCATTAGTTCGTAGAAAATAAATCTCCAATTAATGTACATTGTGCCCCAGAGTTCAGCGTGACTTGTTTTGAAAAGCTAATTACTTACCAAGCGGCGTGTTCGATATATGATCCTGTACAAAGAAATTTACCTACACTACACGGTTTACAAGTTTATATACAGTAATCTACATTAATTACACTGACTAATTACAAGGTTATGTATTTTACATGTACGGTTCCTTAACTACACAATGTTTGTTCAGTGCGGTTCTTTAATAATTTAATTTTAACGTCATTGTAATGTAACTTTGTCGATAATGCAGTAAATTGCACATCAGGCATTTTTATATGAACGTTTTTAAAGTTTTAATATATTTATTATTATTACCACTCACCCACTGAAGAGGAAAAAATGTAGGTAAACTTTATGTGTATATAATGCCAATAATAATATTAATAGTTTCTACACAAAAATCTTTAAAATCCATACTAATAATAAAATTGGAACTGAACGATTGTAACGAACTTGTAACGATTTCTGTACATGAACGATATATGAGAATAAGTATTATTAGGAGCCTTTATTAACGCAATAGAATCCAAAACAATAGTTGTTAGAATTTTTGTCCGTTTGTCTGTGCGTTTGTTCCAGCTAATCTTAGAAACGGCTTAACCGATTTTGTTCTGGTTTTCAGTAATGTATTACAGTAAGCGTCACTTAAAACTTAAAGTTTGTTTGATTATAATCCATTAATAAATAAAAAAGTTATGAATTAATATATGTATTTCTAATTCACAGGACGACAAAAAACCCAAAAAAATTCAGATACTAGTTTTAAACGTATGGTCGTTTTTCCGAAGCGAAGCGAGGGCATTTGCTAGTATAAAATAAAAGTGGTAAAAAAAATTGGCCTGCATTTTCCTCAAACTAGGTACGCACGCTAATTGTTTGTTTTATGGGGCTTTTTTTCCTTAACTTAGTAATTACCTGGACACATATTAGGAAATAGTAACAAATATTTTTAAAGTAAAATGTTTTTACGCGCTGTACCAGAGAGTGGAGTGATGTGGAGTAGAATGGAGGCGAGCAAAAAGAATTTATTGGAACAAAGTTCCTTTCGCATGTCTCATAGCGCTACTTAGCAGAGCACAAAAAGAAGGATGACCTCGGCTAAAACTGGTGGGTATTGCGAGGCGACTGAAAGGCGCGTAATACGAGAAGGTAAATGGGGAAGTAAGGGAGTATAGAAGGTGGTGAAAAGTGTGCGTAAAATGACAGTGAGGGGGAATCGAGGAGAGCCTAGAAGCCAGAAAGAGTGGCCAGAATGAAGTAGAGTTTTATTTTAAGCACCATATAAAATAGCAAATCGTGTATATAATCATATACTAAAGAGATTTTACTTCTTGCACTTTTTTCTCTTATATACAAATCACTTTTTATTGATATACGAGTAAAACTTCAGAACTTTAGATAGCTGCATGGCAATGAAATTAGCTTAACATCCATAATACCAATTCAAAACGTCTTCTTCATAAAAGACATTCAAAGAAAAAAGCTTCTTAAAATAATTTTAAGTTTGAGACATTCGTAATACCCCAAAATTTATTACCCTAAATTCTATTTTGGGTCGACTTCCGGTGTTTGGGTGATCTCTTAGATTTCGACTATAGTTACTGCGGGTCTTCGGTATTTATATTCTAGAGGAAAATGGACATCACAATGAATAAGTTTTGCTGTGCTAGTATTTTGAGGTTTCTAACACTATTATTACCCTTGGGTTTCCTCATCAGGTACTTCAGACCTTCAATTTTTATATGTCTATAGACGATGTTATTTACATTAATTAAATGTTACCCTACTCTAGCAATTAGATATCTCTAACCAACCCTACAGCCCAATTGGTAGTGACTCTGCCTGCCGATCGAGGGATCCCGAATTCGATTCCCGGCCCGGGCAGACATTTATGTGACAGATAAATGTTTGTTCTCGGGTCATGGATGTTTGTGATGTTATATTTTTTGTATGCAAAAGTATCGAGATTTTAGAAGTTGCCATGTCGAATGATGTACGACGTACCAGCACCATCTGGAAGTTAAAGCTATAAGTTATAATAAGTTAAGTATAGTTAAGCTAGTTATAGGTTCAAAAAACGAGCGAAGCGATATTTCACTGTAAGTCACCTAATTCTTTACAAAGTTCAGGTCAGACCTCACACAGACTACTGCTTTCACCTTTGGGAAGGGGTGCCAAAGTAACAGCTCAATCCATTTGACGCCATACAAAAACGCGCAGTTTGAATCGTCAATGAACTACGAATCACCGACAGATTGGAATCTTTAAGCCTCAAGAAAGACATAGGTATCTTTGTCTGTTGTATCGGTATTACAATGGTGAGTGCTCCAAGGAACTGTTCGGCTTGGTGGCCACGTTACCCTTCACTAAGCGTACCACCTGCCGAAGAATGAAGTTTCATCCACATGAAATGAATTCGTGGCAATCCTCCACGATCTCGCGGTTTTTGTTCCTGCGCACATGCAAATTGTGGAAACAGATTTCTACTGAGGAGTTCCCGGAACGCTTTGGTATGGAGTTCTTCAAATAAGGTATAAGAAAAGCTCTCCTCCAGTGCTGGTGTTGAAGTGTGGCTCGTTCGGTGTTGCTTATGTCCACAGGCATCAGTGACCGCTTACCATCAGATGGCCCGTCTGCCTTTATATCTGATCTTCCGATAAAACCAAATATTATTTAAATATCAGAAATTATAAATATTCAAATTAAAAATTAATAAGCAATATATTAATATATACCGAGATTGAGGAGAAATATTGCGGAACCGGCAATGCTCAGGTATTTGTTGGATTCAATATTTACCGTTGCTGAATTTTAAATAACTAACAGAATTCAGTATCTCCGAACTGAATTAATATTTCAGATGGAATGCTAAAGGGCTTTTACAGAGTACAGGCTTTAAAAAACTCTGAAGTAAATGAAGTACCTATGAGGAAACTAATGCTCATTGTTGGGTGTTGTACGTAGATAAAGGGATATAGTTATCTTTATGCGTTTAAGCTTATGAATATTATGTCACACAAACTATCTTTGCTACTGAATTCTGGTTTCATTCTGTTGAATTTTTTATTTTATTCCTGCTGTAAATAAGTCTTTAAATTACGTTCAATTTTTGAAAATTGTTTTTTGAATCACAATTGAAATCGAGACAAAGGATACCCTTAATAAAAAGTTTCGCTGTAATAAGAACGTGAAATTGTGAAGTTATGGAATGATTCCAAATTGCTCATCGAGTTATTGCATATTGAGAGTTAAGAACAAATCATGCATAAAGTCGATGATACAATAGTACGAATACGAATAATACGAGAGATGGAAAATTAATCGAATCTTCGTCCAACTTGTTCATGTTGCAGTCTTTTAAGGCTAACTTCCGTTTTTCCTTATAAAATTCACCTTGAATTTATCTATTACTGAATGTATACATACATATATGTCAGCAAACGCCAGTAGTTTTAAATAATAATAATAAATAAATAAACGTTTACACACTCACACCCCCGCACTAGGATTCCCTGTGTTGCGGGTGGCATGGACATACACAATTATCACATCACAAACACCTATGACCCGAGAACAAACATTTATTTGTCACATAAATATCTGCCCCGGCCGGGAATCGAACCCGGGACCCCACGCTCGGCAGGCAGGGTCACTACCAACTGGGCTACGGGGTCGTCAAGGGTTTTAGCAGCATTGTCGAACATAGCGTGGGCGTATAAAAGTTTAACACTTTTAATTAATTGTTAACAAACACTTCACACCGGGCAAACGAAACAAGTAACAGTTCCCAGTGCGGAGGAACCGATCTCTTCGACCGCAGAATGTAAACTGTGACTCCATCCGGCGTCACTCCACTAGCTAGGCTCTGTTGTAGCACGATGTTAGCCGAGTATCGACGTCATCGCGGCGGTGCTGTCATCACTCGGATATCGTGCTGAGTTTCGTTTCACGTCTATACTAATGACCATCTCCGACATATATATGTATACATTCGGATTATTTACAGAGAGAGACTAGAGGGAGCAGTAAGTTCAAAGGCTTAGAGTATCATTACAGGATATTCATGTGATGTCAAGGACATACGTACTTCAGTGAATGTATTTATTTCGCCTCGCGTTGGAAGAATGTATATTATTACGTTACATACATTTATCTTTATTCTATCAAAAATTAACCATTAGCTTTATGTTGTTACATTTAATTATAATTAAGAATAGAATAATAATATAGAAGCTATGAAATTAGGCTGTTTGTGAATTGATAACGAAATTCAACTGTCAGTGTTTGTAATAACGTAATTAAAATAAATTTTCAACTTTTATATTCAACATATAAAAAAAATAACAGAATTAAAGTTCTTAAACTTATATTTAACTCATACTTAAAAATGTATAGTAGTTTTCAACGCTAAATACAAGTTTTATGTTTGCCATAAGTTTGTAAAGGACATCTGATTAATTCCTCTGAGACTTCAATGTCAAGATGTTTATTATACAGCACGATACTAGAAACGTTGCTTGTGAAAATTTTAAATTTCATGTATATATATATATATATTTTAGTTTATTAACTCACTAAAATTTCCTTTTTACTAAGATATTGTGGTTGGCATGGACAAATGAGAGAGCACGAGAAGAAGATATTGAAAATCCAAGAGTGATAATTTGCCTATCTATCACAAAATGATAGCAGTGGCAAATTGAAGTGAGACCCTTTGATCGGCACGGGGATCATTATAGTGTCGTTTAAAAGATAATTTAAAGGGTAATTGATTTAATTGAAACATTTATTCATCTATTCCTAATCATCTAACTTATCTGAATCTATTTAACGTTTTATTTTAGTTGTAGAGAGACACTTAACAAACGGAATTACCGCTTCTTTTAGTTGACAGGGAGTCGTTGACCAGTCGTTAACGCTGAACGTGGTGGTGAGGTCATACCAACGTGTGATCTTTTAAAAATCAAAATCGTTTCAAACGACCAAATGCTCGTATAAGAGCTGTAAAGGAAAGGAAAAAAATAAAAAAAAGTAAAGTAAAGCTATAAGGAAAGCAGTATGTATTTACATGCACTTTTGAGTTTGAATATTAATTCAACAGCTTTAAACTAAATGTGTGTTTTATTACAGGAAACGTTGGAACGAATATTTGTGTAATGTTTCATGTATACAAAAGCAATTTTATTGCGAATTTTATATGGCTATCGCTTACTCCGACTATTCACTGCTGTTATCTTATCAGGCAATCAAAGGAGCAGTGCATTCAGCGTTCAAATTGAGTTAGATTCAACAACAAAGAGTAAAAATTGCAGTTATCGTACATTTCCACAATACAATTCAAAGCAATACTTACAAGTAAATTTGATATCCGATAGGAAATAAAGAATTCTCTAAATCAATTTTTTACATGTAATAAAATTTAACTGATCGCTTTCTGTACACGAATTATATACGAGAATAACTATTTTTAGGGCCCTCTATTAACACAATAGAACCCAAAATAATAATTGTTGGAATTTTTGTCTCTTTGTCAGTGCGCTTGTGCGCGTTAATCTCAGAAACGGTGTAACCGAATTTGTTATGATTTTGACTAATGTATTGCAGTAAGCATCATTTAATATTTAAAGTTTGTTTCATTTCAATCAGTCCGTAAATAAAAATGTGATAATTCATTATTATAATTTGTGATTCATAGAATGAGCAAAAAGCCAGTTCTAAAACAATACTTTTGTAAGCGTAAGGTGTAATTTTTCTCAAGCGAAGCGATTTGCTAGTCCAAAATAGGAATTGAACAAGAATTACCATCCCAGTGGTCAGTTTTAAAATTCGCTTAAAATAAAATAATTTCAAAGTTTAGTACTAGACATGACATGGGAATCTCTGTAACCAAAAAAAGAATTCGGAAGGGTCACTTTACTACATGTAGGGATTTAATAAATACAATTTTAATATCATAAAAATCCACAAAATTTAATCACTATTCTGTGCTCTTGAGCTATTTACTTTATCTAAATAGAAATTTAAGCCTCTAATTATACAAGTTCTAATTATACAAGGTATTCAGGATTATGATGTAACAGAATGTAAAATTCTAATCTATGTAAGTAGTGATTTAAGAAGTATCCAGATTCTAAATAAATGAGGGTGAGTTTAAACAAAACAATAATTATTATTGTTCAAATGACATATAATTACATACTAATTACACAGATAACGCTACAAATAAACAACCTCTAATTTTTTAAAGTTGTTTAATATTTTTATTGGGTTGTAACAAAAATTAAGGCACATAAATATACAGGCACATGCGATAAACCACCAATAATCTTAAAACATTTTAGTTTTATATTGAAATTAGCAAATGGGCGGTGGATTGCATAATCTATCTGGTGTAAAGTAATACAGCTGCACTTATATAAAGCACTCATATAAAACTTTTTGTACACCTAAGTTCTTCGTTAACAAGTTTGTTTTTTAACAAAGTGTCTTCAGTGTACTTTCTCGGAACTAAGAAGATAAATTGAAGTGTAGTAACATCGATCGGGCAAGAGGCAAGACTTTGGCGTTTACCCAATTAAAAAGCTGGCAAATGAATGAATAGTCATCGTGAAACTCATGAAATCTTAGCGTGTCTTTCTTACTAGTTACCCATCGACTGGCTTGTTTAGTCGAAAACCTACACCTTAAGTTTACAAACAGCTCCTAAACCCAAAATAATTGTCATACATTTATTTCTGGTATTAAATCAATCACATTAATCTGGTATTAACCTCATAATAATGTTTTAGCGATTGGTTTTTTGTTTTTAGTTAAAAAGTTAAAACATTATATCTAACAGACTTATTTTAATTTTTAATATCCTTTTTTTATAGTCTTATGTCTTAATGCAGCTGATATTGATTCCATATTTGTATTGTAGATTTGTATTAAGAGCAATTAGAGCTATTTAAAGTTTAAAGTCGGGTGTATTTGCAAGAAACATTTAAAAAAAGGAGTGACAGAGGATCCAACCTTTGGGCCGTACTGGGGCGGCCTAGAATACTTCGCCAATCCCATGCTGGCAGAACAAGATGTAAGAAGTGACCGAAGTCAACCTGCTTGGTGGTAGTGTTTCGCATAAGGATTATATTATCAGTATTATTATTAAGTCACTAATATTATTAACTGTTATCTTGTTATCTGTTATGTATTGTCTTTCTTTGTCTGGTTATCACCTACCTACCAACCTCCTGCTTGCCTCTTGCATGCGTCGTGTTCCGGCTGGGGGCTCGAGAGCCAGTACTTTCTTTCTTACCTTCCTCTACTTTTCTTACTTTACTTTATTACTTTTCTTTTTTTTTCTTTTTTTTTTACTTTTCTTCTTTTTTCCTTTTCTTCTTTTTCTTACTTTTCTTTCCTTCCTGGCCGACAACCCAACAGTGATACCTTTGGTTTTACTGATTTCCATAGGAGACGGTGACCACTTACTATCAAGTAGCTCGTTAGCTCGTTTGTCGGCTATAGCATAAAAAAATAAGATACAAGATAATGTGAGTTTCTGATAAAAAAGGAATGAAATTCCATAGTCGGACAGCATAAAGAGTGTAAAGATTTTTGGTATTGCATGAGATGGAATTCTGAGTGATAAATTTAGTTAAGAGCGAAGGAATCGATCATGAGTCATACGCAGATAGTCGAACCTTTTATTTAAGTAGTAGGGGTTGCAGGACTGAACAGCACATAGTACAGAGTAGAAAGAATATATGTTTTCCGGCGAAGACGAATTCGGAGTCCTTTGAGATTAGTTATTTCTAAATTCTGAAATGTGGTCGTATTATCATACTTGTATATGCATGGTTTATTATGATTAAATGAATTTGAATCGAAATAACATCACCTTAAAGACTTGGTTCATTAAATTATGCATTGACTTTAAGGAGTATGTTAACAAGGCAAGAAAAGAAACACACTAACAACAAAATTGCGTAGTGCACCGAACTGCAAAAAATATTAGTTACATTACGAATAACGAAAAAATCGTTAGATTTCAAACTTGTAATTGAATTCGCGGAGTACAATTTTGTTGAAATCTTTTTATGGTTATTTATTTTAATTTATGATTTAGCTTTATATATTTAATCAGTGGCAGCTTATTAATTTGAAACGTGGGCCTCTTTTACAGGAAACTTAGTGTGTATTAAAAATTACTCATCACTTAAGTCAATGACGAAAGCATTATGAGAAATCTTCAGAGTTCTCGTTAACATGTTTAAATGCGTGTCAAGCCTACCAACTTGCACTGCGCCTAAAATATAAAGGCTATAAACCATTACAGTCTTTATCCTCCTTATCAAAAGCAGACTCAAGCCCAGCTGTGCGATAATAATATGTTATTACGATAATGATGTAGTTAATAAACATAACCTAAAATCCACTTTAGTGGATGGATAATAGTATCCTTTACAGAAACATAATCCTAATCGAGTTGGATCAATATATTACATCGTTAGGGTTTAACCTCAGTCTGAAGAGGTACCGAATACCTCATTTACTTATACACACTTGTGGCTTTTAAGGACTAAGTTTGAACTTACACTGCTAAACACGGTCGAGGGACTATATGTATAGGCTGAATAAATATGTTCTTGTTTATATTTGCAAATTATTTATATACATATCTAAGAAATCATTACTTAATCAGTTCACATCACACAATAAAACAATTTTATTTACAAATATAATAATTTTATATGAAAAAAATAAAGATGACTATAAAATGTAAAACAAAGAAAACTTTAAAATGTTAAATAAAAATAAAAACATCAAAGTAAGGGTGAAATGAAAATTAATAATCAATAAAAGCACCCATGACATTCATAAGACATGTGCAACGGTTTTGCATGCTTTTGATGAGGTTATCAGTATCCTGTTAAGGAATATTGTCCCAGATCCTACGGAGATGCAAAAAAAGATGGTATTCTGTATTTAAATTTTCGGACATATCTTTCCGAGCTCTTCTTTGTAGCATATACCACGCGTCAAATGGTTAATTAATAGTTAAATCTAGTGTTTGCGCTGGCCACTGTAGGGCTGTTACATCATTCTGCTGCAACCAAGCTGTTACCACTCTTGTGTTGCATAAGTCGAAAATCTTGGCCAATCTGTGCTTGGTGTGGCACTGAAAACATTCAGGTGCACCACCGTCGTGGTTCTTAAGAGAATTCAACACGTCCAGTACTCGCCAGGTTACACGTCGTCACAATTAAAGGTTCAGAAGTTCATTTCTGGTACATTCTCCACTTGTTTACTTTACACATACATATATTTATACATTATAAGTTACGTAAATAAAACAAACATAAAATTAAAATATTTATCATGTTTTATTTGATATATATTATTATTTTTTAGTTATGCAATAAATTTGCCTCAAAGTATCTATTTCCGACTAGGAATATGTAAAAACTTTTCATGTATATTTTGTTACCTGTAATTTTATTACGTATTCTAAATAAACAAATAAAATAAAAGATAAACATTGGAAATATTTACATTTATACCATATACTTATACGGGTACAGTCTGGAACTTACTAAAAAAGATCACAAATTAACCGGAGAATGAATTGCTATATAAAGATTATCTTTTAAGCAACCAATAAGGTAAGTCCATAAAAAAAAATTATACGATATGCATTATTTATCGAAAGCAGTAAAAAACATAAAAACATTAATTATTTATAAAGATTAGAGCAAAATGACAAAAACATAAAATGATTAGAAAATCGCACAAAGGAATAAATTTTACATTTTAGACTTACGAATAATGCGAGCATATAAAAAGTAAAAGACGTAAGAGTTCTACTTTAATATACAATATTGTTTTTCTGCGTATCGCTAATCTTGGCTGTTCGCCAGTCCTTTATTTTGTGAGCAACCGGCGGATTAAAGCTCAAGCTCCCGTTTCACACAAATCTGAAATTTAATTTGTATGATAATTAAATAGACGTGAAGCAGTCAACAGTCTATTTATAGCTGCCGAGGCAATACTTTTTTTAATACGCTTTTGTTTTTAATTTATATAAACATAAGAAATATACAAGCAGTTATCGGACGCATGATAGGGTGGATGTTTATAAGCCACTTCAGTCTGCAATGAAAGCTTTTAAGGTTAATTGTAGATATAACAATGTAGATATAATTGAATTTGACTTTGTTAACTATTTATTAATGTTGACAACCCGTACAACTTCAATATCATTTCAACCTATATTCATTTCAACCTCAATATATATGTATATATATATATATAATATTGTAGCGTACCATTATATATATTGTGTGATGGTGCTACGAATCTTATTTACTTTGCCGAGATCTATCGTGGTTACCTAATAAATTATTAGGAAGGCTTAAATCTAAAGCTATACCACATTAATTACAGTACCTAGCATTTAATGTTTATAGCTTTTCTGAATAACCGCTATTTAATGCGTACGCGGATGATATTGAAAAATCGACACGATGAAATGAACATTTAAGTAGCACCCACTGTAAGTAAATTGCTTTAAACTGTATAAATTCCCAAATTTATTTATGTGACTACCAGAGTACCAGATGGTAAGTAGTATATATAACTATACTATACGATTAGAACTGAACACGTTCAAACTATGTATGTATTTCACCGTTGATTTTAGAATCAGGATAGTAATTTGCCAGGAGCATGTAGAACGCATGAAAGTGTAATTAAATAGGAGTAAGTATCAACTAGTTAAGATGAATGTCGATAATTCTCGTGTTCAAAGCACCATTGATGGTTGCCGACAAAGCTTGATGCCTGCAATCCAATCATAATAACTGAATCCGAACACCTAATCTGCTCTCTTAAATCAAAGGAACTGTCCATCACCGATCAACTGCATAATCACGTTTAGCATGTTCCGATTCTATCGATTACTTAGTTAAGTATTAGTAGCATTTTAAACAAATTCAAAAGGATAACAACTTATCTCTTTTCGTAAAAAAAACTACAAAAAAAAACTTAAAAAAAAAACAGACTTAATCGATGCGGTGGCGTTGAACCTAGCTTTCATATGATTATGTTTTATTTTAATACATTTTCACTTTTTAGTACCAGTTTGTAGTTTTTGTTTTGTAGTGGGTTTTTCAAAGCTTTTGTAGTACCATTTTTAGTCTGACTATACGAACGAAAGGATATCACAAAATTTTATTATTTCATTGGGTGAGCAGATCGTGCACCTGATTTTAAACACCACATCTACCCAATACACTACTAAGTAGTTTCCGTCGACGAATCTCAGCGGTATCGCCTATATCCTTGTCGTCGAGTAGTGTTGTTGATTTCATCATCAGTTCAGCATCATTAGACGATAACTCCTAGGCGAAACCTCCTCAATGATATACTGGCTTTACAAAATTAACGTTAACAAAAACAAACAACTCAAAATACGGTTATATTATACTAATCTGTTCACGAGTGATTTTTATGTCTCCAAAACATATCAGCAGAGTTTCAGACCAAATTATGGACCAGTTTTGCAGTGTTAATGTTAGTGCAGAGAATATTTCCAAACACGGTTCATTATTGATTTAATCAAATCTAATGTGATGAAATAATTATATTTCTTCCTTCTTTAACGTTGGTTACAAACACAATGTAATAGTTATTGACGACGAATATCTTTAAACACGGTTCAATTATTCCGATCCATTAAAGAGTTCCACTTTTTATTTTCGTAACTCATCATTAGATTCTCACCATACTAATAGGGTAAATATTATGACTCGTGCTCCATACATAAAAATATCATAAAAATTAGTTAATTAATGATGGCTGTACATACGTAATACTACAAACATTTACTTCTTCTTCTCCTAAGCCTTTTCTTTTTTAATATGGCTTAAAAATGGCAGTATTCAATTAATTTTCTGGCATTAATAATCGTCTGTTTGCCGGATTTTGTTGTCATCG
Source organism: Megathymus violae (assembly GCA_003671415.1). NCBI lineage: Eukaryota > Metazoa > Arthropoda > Insecta > Lepidoptera > Hesperiidae > Megathymus > Megathymus violae. The sequence goes on along the minus strand of PDGT01000040.1, from coordinate 3,360,286 downwards.
GTAATCAACCTGCAAAAAATATAAAGAAGGATTGAATTTAAATATATCTCAAGTTTTCATATATTGAAATGCGTTGACCACCAGCTTTGTTTACGCTTTCAATTTCAGACAAGTTGCCATTCTTATGTCATATTTGTGGCGGCGTAATCCGAAGGACAAAAGACAACCGTACTGCTATTGAATTTTCGCTACACAAGACAATATCATCAGTGTAAATAAATTTAACAAAACTAGACGAATGATAACAGATGTTCGAAAAAATAAGAAACCTAACGATAATTTCGTGTATTTAATTTGTAGTATTTTCACGTCCTACTGAGCGTCTTCCTGTGTTTTGGTGTTAAACATATATCTTGGGTGCCTGCATGAGAACGGTACCACCAACAAATAATGTTTGTCTCAAAACAGGTCTTTGTATTCCTGATGTCATATTACAGAATACACTTGCAGAAAGTTTTTGAAGTAACACTTCTTAAAGCGCGTTAAAACAAATGATAAGAGTGTACCGCTAAGCCGCAACGAACGTTGCCGTCTCATCTTTTCTTAAACATGATGAATTTTTAAAACACTTTTATAAGGTCGAGCCGTAACTATTGTAATAAAATCTAAGAAGTTGATTTTCAGCATCCAATACTTCTATCATTGTGAAACTTTATAGGTGTGTATTGAATAGATGTAAGTACAGTAATAAGGTAACCACCAAGCAAGACTGATGACAGAGATCGAAGAAGGCTGACGTTTCTCTGCATGGCGCTGCATTTTAGTTCCTTGTTTAAACTTTATTATTTGGATGTGGTAGATGAGTGCCCTGGAGCATATTTTTATTCATACTTTAAATAGCTGATTCGAAAAGTTTAGAATTCCAAAATATTACCATTACTTTATTTTAAAAGTGTCTATTTAGTAATTGACTTATATTTATTATATGAAATATTTCATTAGATAAACTTAAGTTTATCGAATATAGTTTAATTAGTTTCCATTGTTAATTATTTTCATTGAATTTCAAAATTACTCCGTTATGTAGATACTTATGCTTGACAGTAAAAAAATAGACGTATGATAGCTTTACTTTGGCTATTTTGAAATTTAGTGATTATAATAAAAAAAATCAATACATTATTTCCAAAAGTATATAAACTATATATATGTGGTAGTACAGATGTCTCTTCAAATTACTGCTTAGTCAGATCACCTCCTTTAAACTGATACCATTCTGGCAATCCTCCACATTAATATTAACAACAGCCTAAAGAAACTAAAACACACTTTTATTCCTACCTACTGCACTAAAAAGCAAAACACAATAAACGAGCAAGTTCTTTTTATTGACCCGTTAGGGCCCGTAGAGTAAGTCTCGTGCCATGATTCCTGGAAAAACTTGGTATTATGCTCAGAGTCTCAAATAGCTCCGCTTAAAGACATTGAGATAAATAGCGGTGACCAACGTCCAGCAGTTGATATCGATGTAAACATAATATCGAGTTCTTAATACAGAATCGAATGTGTTTTGCATTTAATTATAATCCTTAAAGAACAAAGATACAACGCATATATTCGTGCGGAGACAAAAAATATTACTGAATATGTTATGTTATAGCTTTGTTATAAAAGTGCATGAAAAAAATAAAACATTTTATTATTTAGTGCTGCACAGCTGAGCGTAACGACATGCGAATAGAATTTCGCTAAAGATATCGATATCTATATCTACATAGAATAAAATTCTAACTGAACGCTTTCTGTACAAGATCGATATATGAGAAAAACTATTATTAGGGACCTACAACGTAATTGTAATAGTTAACATAATAGAACTGAAAAAAATTGTTATTACAATTTTTGTCTGTTTGTCTGTGTGTTTGTGCGCGTCAATCTCAGAAACTGCTAATCCGATTTCGTTATGGTTTTCGCTAATGTACTGCAATAAGCGTCACTTAATATTTAAAGTGCGTTTCAGTTCAATCCTTCCATAAATAAATAAAAAAGTTACAAATTAATACATGTATTTCTAATAACATAACGAGAAAAAACCATACAGGTGTTTTTTCTAAGCCTTTTCTAGTTTTTCTGAAGCGAAGCGAGGGCATTTGCTAAATCTAAAGTATAATTTATCACACACTTATGCATGCATTGTGTTAAATAAAAAAATATTTAATAATTCTAGTCGGCGCTGGACGCAGGTGGATTGAATTACCTGTATACATCATACTCATATTGTTACTTTATACTCGTTTATTCTATTTTGCGAGTTAATATAAAGATTTTTGTGTCAGAGCTTTATTATTGTCGGAACTTTTAATGTTAAAATTATTGAGAAATTACATTTAATATACATATATGTGTTCGACTTTTTTGTTAGTTTTTGAAACATACGATACAAATAGATGAAGAGATAAACAGAGCGACACACAACCGATCCCACAAGGGTTTCGTTTTGTCGTTAATTTTCCAGCACCCTAAAAACTGTTCAAGGAATTTCTTATATTTTTATTAACACATTGTCAATCCTCCAATTAGGTGCAGTATTCGTGTAAGCTGTAATATTGTTATTAATAAGATTTCTGTTCTTGGTAAAAAGGACTGACTACAATTTGGTCCAATTTTCTAGACAAGCTGATTATGTTCAAAATTAAACAAGATTTTACTACTAAGTTACGTATAGTGGTGAGATCTAATAGCTCATTTACCGTCTTCAAAAAAGAAGTAGTTAGCTTTCGCATTCAGAAACTCTCTAATGTGCCTATAGGTATTATCATGACACACAGTTCAGTAATACAGATTTTATTTTCATTTGATTTTCAAGATCGCTCGCTTTTTCGTTTAAAATATGAGATATTAATAAAATAAATGTTGAAGTGAAAGAGGCGTCATTATTGGAAAATCTAATTAGATTAGATTCAAAAATAGAGGAGATTTTGACAGAATATGTTAAGATATATACAGAGTAAAAATATTATTATAAATTAATGTATACCATATTAAAAACAATATTGAACAGTACAGAAAAATGTTGCCATATATAAAATTTAAATCAATAATCTTGCTTCTCTGCTCTTTAAAGTCTTTCGTAAAATGTTTTATTGAAAGAGCCAGTTAACAAATTAGCTCCTCGCATCCTTCTTGGCCGACAAGGTGCGTTTCAATAACCTTTGGTATCCATGTACATACTTGGGCGGGGGGAACCATTTGCCATCTTGTCTTGTATTTTATATACTGACATTCAATATTTATATTATAACGGATACTCATGATTTTTTTTTATTTTATACACAAAAAACACATGTTGCCGTGACTACGTCGTACGTAATGTACGTGTTTACGAGTTACAGTTAAAAGATTTTGTACCGTTCAAAAATTCAAGTTATACACTTAAGAGCGGATAACACGAAATTATTTTTCTAGAAGCATAGAGAATTCTTGCATACGTAAATTTCTAGTCGCGTACCCAATACGAGGTTCTATTTCAACGCTCTCAAGTTTGGCTCAAAGCCAGACTTAATCCGTTGCGAGTCGAAGCACATTATAACAGAACCAGTCGCTTCGCACGACCTCGAAATTTAATTTATTAGTTAAATGGACTTGAAAATGAGATTGCAAGCGAAGAAGTTATAAAATTACAATATATATTTATGTACAATATATATTTATTTTTTATATATATATTTATGTAATTTATATTTATTTATGTAATATATTTTAAGATTAGTAATTATTATTTATACATAATGTTATCTATACATAATAATAATATTATATATTTACAATATATAAATAAATACATACATATGAACTTACGAAATATATATTTATTACCTTATTTAATTTTTGAGCGGGTAGGTGTCAAAATAGAAACATCTGTTTGCATATTTCCACTTTTTATTTTCATTTTTAAATTATTTTTATTACACTTTATGTATTGATACTTATATACGTTTAGAATCGGTATGTTTTAATGAAATTTATTATCTTCCTATGTGAATTAACATCTACCATCCATCAAGATAAGCATCATTATCTTTTATATGCTGTTGCACATCTTTTATAATATTCACTGAAGATGGGTAACAATGCTGTTATTGTTAACACCGAGAGAGAGCTTGATTCCTGCTAGTATAAGAAGTTGGCCGGTTTTGAAGAACGACTTAAGGTCTCCACTGCCACATCTAATTCAACATCCATGCTGAATTTTATTTCGCACTCCGCAGAAACAGTTCCGTTTTCCCGGATAAGTAGTATCCCAGAATATATTCTAGGGTTGTAGAATATATCTTGGTTTTTATTAACCTTAACATAAATTACACATTTTCCTAGTACTCGTATCCTCAAAATCTGTCCAGTGGTTTTACCGTTACACTTGTACCGACATACAAGCAGAAAAAACAATTAAAAAATAAATATATTTTGGCTTCTAGCTAACAAAGTTTATCTATATACATTCTGCGTTCGTCGCCTTTAGTTTTATTATTAGTATAGATTATTTTCTACCCAAAATATTTGTTCATTTAATTAATGTCATTTAATTAATCGCCAAGCACAAGTCTATTATTAAATGAAATTAGTATTTAAAGCTAAATATATTGTAAGCGTCTGAATTCTTATTTTATTTATTTTTAACGTACTTATTGTATATTATACGAAAAAGTTAAATTTAACTGAATACTCACATTCGTCACTTTTGTAACGCTAATATGCAATAAAAAAAATATACTAAAAATAGTCCTACATATGTTCGTGTAAATGGAACCAAACGCCGGTTGGGCTCATATTTTATCAAACGCCCTAAAACGCAAGATTGGATGGCTACAAAACCCGGCATCATGTTGGCAAAAGATCTAATAAATTTCACATGCTTACAAAGGTCATGACGTAGTTAGATTTGGAAATGCTAACATATTGTCGAAATGTTTGTTGAATTTTTGTGGTCGCGCCGTTAAAGAAAGTAGTTTCTATATCCTCCAATAAACTGGCTTCCAAAACGTAAAGACTTATCATGATGGCATATGATGAAACTTAGCTCGTTTATCACCTGTATAAAGTTTAAGTGACATAAACGGACCTCAAATTTTCCAGACATTACTTTTATCCATTAAAATGGATCTGTTACTTTAAGAACAAATGTTTTACTCCAAATTTTGTTTATTTCTTGTATTTGAACTGTAAAAAACTGAAATGATTTTCATCCAATTTTCGCTATTTGGAAGCCTTTAAATTCATTTTAAAATTGGCAAGACTATGTTACATCACAGATAGCCAGTGTATTTGTTTGCGATTTCAATTATTGAGGATGTCAATATACTCGTAAATGAAATCCTCGTTAACAGTAATGACGAATCTGGACATGAAATATTTTTTTATAAATGTAATTTGTTGTCTGCCTCTTTGTGTGTGCATATCTGAACATTATACCACTGAACATGTTTCTTGATACGTTTGAAACTTATATCAAGGGTCATAATCTAGGATACTTTCACTCCTGGGAAATAGAGATGTTGCAAGTGTAATGCCTAACTTTCCAGACTGAAGCGAGGACAGTTACAACCTAGTTTTAAAGTTATTTGTAATATTGTGACCGGCTCAATGGCTTTGATGTTATATATTCCTATATTAAAGGAGGTAATTATACTGACGATCCAATATATGTTTAAAGCCGAAAATTTATAATCACGACTATATTAAACGTAGTTTGTTAGTATGTATTCAATAATTATGTGCAGACAACCCAAATAGTAATTTCACCTATAGAAATATACCAAATTTTTTTCTTTGCTTAACAACTGAAGGTTTAGACAGCTTTGGCCAAAGCGTATTGTTATACATTACTTATATTAAAAAATTTGATTCAAATACAACAATATAAATGTAAAATTTTCAGTACTTTTAGTTATTTATGTAATAAAAATTGCAACTAACAAAACTGAAATAGATAACTACTAGATGGACCTCCTGTTATTGGCATTAACTTAAGCCGTAGGATAATATATTTTATACACTATTAAATATATGCAGGAAATATTTAAATATTAGAGTGATGTCTGCCTAAATGTTGTTAGTACCAAATAGATAAAGATACTTGATCACACTCACTCAGTGATGCTCTGTCCCTAATCCTGTCGTAATAATGGACAGGCACTCATTTCCTTAACCATTCGGTCTTAATGAATAGCT
>PDGT01000040.1:3324256-3354029 GCA_003671415.1 Megathymus violae | reverse complement strand
TTTTTCGGCGAAGTGAGGCCCGCGTTCGGTAACTCCCAGAGACTATCGACGTCTACGGAACTTACCAAATTCCAGAAGCTTCCAGGAGGTCGTTACGAATGTAATTTTTCATCCACCAGGAACTTCGTCTTCTTCTCCACGACGTGATTTACGGGTGTGATGTTGACTTAGACGTACGTCACTTGTACGGCAAGACGCAAGAGGTGATTTAGTGCCTGAGATATCGCACTACAAAGAGTTCGCTATGGGAAGCCTGGCACATTCTTTCTTTATATATTTAATATTTCTGTATTTAATATTGTGTATGTCATTAGTATAGTGGATTTCAATCAGATATGTACATTATAAATTACTCCAAAATCTAAATTCTAAGTGGAATTAATGCAAAGGAATGCAGCAATACTTTTAGTTCCGCAAAAAAGTTAATATAGTTCTATATTCCTTTCTTAAATTATGTTACTTTACTTAAAGATTTCTTGCAAAGTGAATTGTACTGTATAAAATTTGAGTAAAAAATGATATTTCCAACTCTTAGAATTATAATATCTTAAGTTAGAATTATATTTCTTGTACTTTATAACAAACAAAAGCTTAATGCCGATTTACTTAAAAGCTTTGAGCAGAGATTGTTGAAATAATAAAAAGGTGACACATTTGAGAAATATTGGAAGTTATTTAATCGATGTTTACATTTTTAGCCCTCTGAGATATAAGCTTCAGAAATAAATGTTCTATATAAGAGTTGTAGATAATAGTTCATAATCACTAATGCTTGTATAATACGGTAACATGACCTTAACACACATTTTAGAACGCAATTTTCTTACCTTTATTTGTTTTTTTATATTAATAGCCAATAAACAAGCAGACAAGCCACCTGATGGTAAGTGGTCACCGTCGCCCATGGACATCAGCAAGACCAAAGGTATCACTGATGCCTTGTCGGCCAGGAAATGAGAAGAAGGTAAGAAAGAAAGTACTGGCTCTCAAGCCCCCAGCCGAAACACGAAAAGTCGTTCGGCGGATGACTCAAGCAGGAGGGTGGCAGCTAGCCAGGTAGGCTTCACAGAAAGATAATAATAATACTGATAATATGATCCTTACGCGAAGCTCTACCATCAAACAGGCTGGCTTCTATCGCCTCTGATGACACCCTATTCTGCCAGCATGGGATTGGAGGGAGTATTCTAGGCCGCCCCAATACGGCCAATTGTTCAGTTCATATTGGTGGCTCATGTTTGGCGTTAATTGACGTGGTATAATACCAAGCGTTATGTTATCTTTATTCTGCACTCAGTAAATTGCTTGAATCAACATTGCGTTTCCAAAAATACAGTAAATGAGAGATTCGATGTCAGTTCTTGGGAGCTATAAAATATTTCAATAAGTCAGAATCTAATTGTAAATGAAACTTTGCAAAAGTTAATTTCTAATATTGTTTATGACCTCATGTGTTTATTAATGCAGAGATGTCAGAGATGAATAAATAAAATTTTTGAAAAAAAAATTTTCATCCCATGTACCTATTCGAAATTACGCGAAGGATTCTTTAACAAGTGCAACCAAAATGGGTCATTTCAGCGCACTTAATAACTGTGACAAAATGGCTTCTGAATTTAGACCTTGAATTACTTGTATATGTATGTATATAAAGTCCTGGATGCCTGCCGACGTGGCATTGGTTACCCAAATAAAGAAAAATACACGGGGACTTCTTAAATATGTTTTTATTACTAATTATTAATAAATTACAGACAATTTTATTTAGTCACCACTGACTGAACATGATTATCAACCAGAGTCTAAAGTTATTACGAATACCCATGTGATAAATAAGTGAACTATATTTTCTGTTTCTAATAAAATAGTTACCATAAACTTCCAAAATTGTAAAACGTATCCAATATTAATATAAATTTGTAATTTGGTTATGTAAATACAAATATTCGTCACTACTTAAAGCATGTCTTATTTATTTTTCTCAATGAAGGGGAGGAAAAGCAGAGTGTGACACACAATACCAAAATAATTTAACCTCGAGCTGCGTACTTTTAATCTTTCTCTTCACTTATAAATTTACTTTAGAACCCCTTTGCTACGCTCGGGATTCTATTCTAGAATCCTTCGCTTCACTCTGGATTCAAACAATCGTTCCCGGTCTAAATACATTATTTTGGTCCCTTGTGACACAATCTACTATTAACTCACATTCAAATTAAATTGGTGTTCTCGGCCGTGTATACTCGTAGCGAGATTCCAGATACAGCTCTCAGAAAATTTCACTATTCAAAATCACTCTAGGTAATCGAAAGCAATTTTCAGTTCAAGTGCATATTTTCGATCTAAACAGCCAATTTCTCAAGTTAAGAAGCTACGACTTACCTTTATAAAATTTGTAAAAATTTTGTAGTTAACTCTGTACCCGCTATGATTATTATCATCATCATCTGCCTATATCAATCCACTGGCCATAGATCTCTCTTAAGGCATACGAGGTCTTCGGCTCTACTTTTCCGGTCACTGCCCATTTTACGCATATTGTGTTTCAGTACCCAACGCAATACTCGTATTACCGCTACATGCGCATTGAATAATTCATAAAATTAAAATGTTTCTTAACAATGTATATATTTTTGGTGTTACAACACGAAAAACATTTTAATATATCTTTGTTTTGATAATGTATTTTGTTTTCACGCACCCCACATCAAATTCCTTTCAAAAGTACAAAATATTCAGGTAGTTAAATTGTTTACTAAATAATACCCGATAGAAATAAATGATTTATTTCATGTATTTTATGGAATGGATGTATGTATGATTTACGACTGGAAGGAGCATATTTCAATTTTTGTTAAATAAACCTCTGCAAAAATGCACCTCAGCTTCAACGGCAATCCTATTTAAAGTTACATAAGTCAACTATTTATGAAAACTAACATAGAATGTCTACCTAGAACCCACTACTCAACCACACACCAGTTGACTTGGGTGATCCACCAATTCTCCAGCGAGGCCAGTTTTTACTCCTACTACTGGTGTTATGAGCGATGTCGAAAATGGTACAGATTTTAAATGTATGTATGGGGTACATATAGTATTAAAGTTTGAGATGTATGGATTTTCCTCAGATATCAGCTGAGTTTCTTTACCTTGAATGATTTAATTTTTGTTCCACAATAGTTTTGAAATCCTATTAAGCTACAATGGTACTTACTTTATACTGCATACATGTTTGAAAAAAAATCAAAGCAGAATTGCTAAAACACTTAAACCGGGTCCATTATAGATCTCGTTTAAGTTAAACGCTTTTACTATTAGAATTGTAATATTCAATAATGAAAGTTACAAATTTTTAGTGTTCTTTGAATTTTTCAATCTGCAAAAAAATTTTTGTTCATTGTATTTCTTATACTAATTATAAGTGAAAAGTTAAGAATCTCTGAAAGAGTATAGTTAGAAGTTCTCTCGAAGCTCGAACTGTTGAAGAATCTTTGTTTACTTTATATTGATTGATGACAACATATAAGTTCATGTGTTCAAGCTGAGTGCCTCCCGTACTGAAGCCTCACGTTTACAAGGTTACATTAAGAAAATTACTTTATGTTGACGTACCTACAGGGTGTGATCAAATACAAATTTGGGGCTCTTCTTGTCAGTAGTATATTCATAAATAAAATACTGTTCGCACGAACGAACGTTTCGCACGAAGACATACTTTATACCATAACGCATAATCGGCTTTTAAATGTATGTGATTTAAATAATACCATAAGCTTTAAATATTCAACATATTGCTACATACTTATAATGAAAATATAACAGGACTATGTAATCAATCTAGAGACTAAAACTTTCTATATATTTTTTTCTGCCTGGCTGTCTGTAATGGCATCAATTGGAAATCAAAGAATTACTAGTTACTCTACCTGATGGTTCTCTACCTACAACAACAAGAAGTAAAAGCAATTATCATTATTACTTCGGCCCTTCATACTTCGAAGATAGCACAAGCAAATCACAAGCATAGCAAATCACTGCATAATTGAATTGGTCAGAGGGAAGGAACGACGTCTTACTTTGACGCCTGTTATCAAAATAAGCCTAGAGATAGTCTGCCTTGTCAGTTTAGTCCGTACATAGTTTTGGTGGAGAACACTCGACGATTATTGGTCAGCGTACCCATCGACTAATGGTCTGAGCAAGAAAAATATTTACGAAAATCCACCTTCAGATCAGAATATCTTGAGAGCAAATATTAACTTGAAAATTATGTATATTGCTTTGCCTTAAACCATTATGCGAAATCAATTTTTAAAAAGGATTTGTTTGCTGATTACATCTATAAATTAATGGTATATTCTGTTCAATTACAATTTTTAAATGACAAGAAGAAGCATTCTATGGGTGGTGATTTTAATAATATCTAATACAAATAGCGAGCCAGAGAGTTAACTTGAATTCAAAGACGGATAAAGCTTACTAAACCATCAATAGGAAATAACATTAATAACAAACTCATTTGTGAATTGAATGGAGAAATACAGATCTGATATTGAGAAATAAACAATAATATCAAGGTGCAAATTTAAAACGCAGGCAGTTTTAAATCTGATTTTCTTATAATTCAGTATAGATTGGAAACCATCCTAATTAATTGATCGTCATAATTACGATACCCTCTTTTATTGCCCTGTCTCTTCGTGCCATCTCATCAATTTTTAATCAAAATTAAATTGCAATGGTTGTAAATAATACTCAACACCTACTGAACAATAGTTTATAATATCTATACATATAATAAAATTTTACTTGATCACTTTCTGTATAGAAGGAATATGAAAAAAATAATGTTAGGGGCCTTTATTAACGCAATAGAATCCGAACCATAATTGTTACAATTTGTGTTTGTTTGTCTATGCGTTTATGTGCGCTAATCTCGGAAATGCCTTAACCTATTTCGTTATGGTTTTAACCTGATTTGATTTGAATAGAATGTACAATTTCAAATGAAAATATTTAATTGTTTCATATTCTTAAGTAGTCGGATTTTAGTTCTTCAACTTACTTATTAAGAAATTAATGTTTTACTAGTCCATATATATGTTGCGTATTCTTTTAACCGTTTATTATATAAAAGAAATATACGGGGACTATCGTTCGTTAACAAGGAATCCGAATACAAATGAAGCTTTTAACATAATCTTGGGCTAGTTATTATGCTTTCCGTGTTTTCGATGAACGGGGAAATCCAGGAGTGTGGCAAATGATATGAACATTTTGAGATAAATCGTAAACCCTAAATCATTTAGGTAACATAAAAAATAAATTTTACTCTGGAACGATTACAAAATGTTATTATGAATTCAAATGTAAATAATGAACTTCTTCAATAAGATATCTCATTAACATCAAAATTATTAATTATGAAACCATTTAATTGGTACATTCCTTAACTTTGTTCTCAATCTTTGTCTCCTCTCGAAATTAATTGTCAAAATTTTGACATATATTTATTGATGTATTACTTTCTATGGTGGACTACGTATTGTTTGAATAAGTAACTAAATCATTGCCAACTGTAATATGTCTTTACACTTACTTGGTATATTTTATATTATGTAATTTTACCACATTCTGACGGCTCTTCAACTAATATTAATGTTTTTAATACAAAAACATGTCATTTAAATTTAACTTTCAGACTAGAACAATAACACTAATAAACTTTGTTTCATTATTGGAAGAATATTATGTCAGTAATACAGCTTAGAATTTTTTATTATATTTGCTTATAAAACTTAAGTTTGCAATAAACCGACAGTTAACTTAAAACTTCTTAGACTTAAAAGATACTTCTTTTTAGACTTCTTTAAACTTTATATTCGATAAATTATATAACTAGTTTGGCCATCAAATCTGTTACAACATAACAACCTCTGAATTCAAATTTGGTATGCATTTATTATGTTACAAGCTACGATCGTACGAGTATTTCGCCATCACTCATATGTTTTATCCATGTTAATATTTACACACAATTTATAATGGGATGTTAAAAGAAAGGTTTTTAGTTGTTGACTTACACAAAATAGCCCTTGGTTATTTTCAAGACACTTCAAAAACTTGGTATTAGTGTTCGACAAATAATGTGTTGGTATATACTTGTATGATGATATACGAATGGCCGTCATCGTCCAGACTATAAAAAGATTCGATGGCCGCGTGTTGCTAAAACTACAAAAGCTGTTAAGGGTGATAAAATCAAGATTCGCGGGAAATACCGCGAGATATGAAAATTCCCGTTCTGTTGCGTGTCATCAATTGAGGTGTAAGGTTCACTGCTTATCGTCAATATGTATACAGTTAAAGAGAGTGGAACGATCAAAACATTTCTTATCTCGATACGCGGCTGAAAGGCACAGAAATATCTTCTTTACTTATGAAAATATTTTGTGATTGAAGAGCACTACACCAAACAAAATAACAACGCTCATAGTATACGCTCATAGTTTGTAAAGAAGTTCATATGTAAAAGAACCGTTTATGAGATTTGGTGCTGTCTTACATCGTATTATTAAATGTCTCAGTTTTAATGACAGATTTAAAGACGACACGCCGCCGGAGAGGGGTAGAGTGCGGCCATTTGAGGGCTGCATTCTTGGCTTTGATGAGATTCCTGACGTCGAGTGGTAGCTTTCGGTTTGGCACCTTGACTGCACGCTCGTTGTCATGAGAGATGGCTGGACTAGATGAGTCAGGGAGTTGACCGCTGTGTCTATTTTTTCCGTTCTATCTTAAACTAGATGATTCAGGGAATTGACCACTGTGTCTATCTTTTCCGCGCTATCGAAGTAATCGAAGCTCTTCCCCACGTCCGCTAGCCGCTGGGGTTCCACAGGGCTCAGTGCTCGCTCCATTACTATTTATATCATACGTTAACGATATACCCATCCCCAAAAATAATGTCCAACACTCAATATTCGCTGATGACACTACCCTCTATTACCAGGGTCAGAGGTTTAACTCAGTCCTCACCAGACTCCAACAGTCAGTCAATGATTTAAGAAAATGGTTCTCGAAATGGCCCATCGGGATGAATCCAGAGAAGAACCCCGCGGTCCGCTTCTACCATAAGATCAGACGTGGACTCGATGATCCCCATGTCCATTTGCTAGGCACTCCTGTCCTCTGGAAGCCCAAAACCAAATACTTGGGTGTGACGCTAGACTTCCGGCTCACCTTCAGTCCCCACGTCCGAACGGTGACAAGTTCCGCCCGCTTTTACGTGAGCCGCCTCAACAACATGTTGGGAAGGCACAGTAAAATGTCCCTCAGAAGCAAGCGAACGCTCTACAAGGTTTGCATTCGACCGGTGATATCATACGGCGCCCCTGTCTTCGCACACGCGAAACCTAGCACCAATTCACCCAATCCAAGTAGTCCAGAACCTCTTTTGTAATAATAAGGTAGTAACGACTTATCGATGATTTATCGACTTTACTTACAAATCCAACCCAAGAACAATTATCGGTTGTGATAATGACACGTTAATTCCATGTCCATCGACTTATTAGACTTGGATTACTTCGATTAAATTAATAAAACATTTTTTTCGGTATAAAAACACTGTAATTCATGAAATATCGAGCAATTAACTTTAAGAACCCTTAACAAGAAACCATGGGTCATTACCCTATAGTTGTAACTGTCGCAGCAAAATTAAAAACAAATTTTCTCGTATCCATGTTGACTCTCCAACCCTCGTTACCCTATTTCTCATTTAATCCATTAAAATGACCCAAATTAAGTACCCAAAACGCTTCAAACGATCCTGGTGAACGCGTTTACCAATTGTATGGGTTTTCTACTGTTTCTTGCAAACCATCCTAAGTATTAATTAACTGTTCTGGATTCGTCAGTGAAACCTTAAAGAGAGTCCAGAATGAAAATAATCTTACTAGTGATTATATAACTATTATACACTTTTTGAAAATTCTTTCTGTACACTGTAATTTTAGATCTAAAAATTATAATTTACTGGTATAACCATTCCATTCCAACCGCGATTTCAATTTATTAAAAAAAAATACACATAAACCGTGAGTACCCGTTACAGCTAAGATGAATTATGCTAAATTCATGGAAATTCGAAAGGTAACCAATAAAAAAATGGAATTGTTTAAAAACTAAAAAATGAGCGAATGTTAATAAAAATTGAACAAAATTGACGAAGAAGAAATTATGGGTAAAACAAATCATTATACGAGGAATAATTAAAACCATTGGCGCGTTTCTTAATAATAGTATAAGTCCTATACAATTGAACGATTTTATGATAGGTCTAAATTGCAAGACGTCCAGGCATCCAAAATATATATTTATCGATACGTCTAATTGTAGGCTCGATCATTGGCGATATAATATACATATTATCAAATTATCAAGAAAAATATTTTTTTTATCATTATTTTATAATTTTTATTGTGAAATACGCATATTAACAAAATTAATTTATTTGCTCTTACATTGCAACCTTCATAGTTAAAACGCCTACGAGTAATTAATAATCTTATCGTAAAGATCTTAATTTGCGAAAGTTTGTTGACTTAATTCTGGCCATCTAAAGCCTAATCAACAATCAAGGAACTTGCATAAATGTGCCGTTTTATGTAACGTGGAAGGAAAGTGATGGTGAGTTTTAAGGTTTGGCCTTATGGTATTTGGCCTTTGGCATTTAAGTACGCTAGTTTCAATCCCGCCACATCGCGTTATTTTGTTACTATTATATTCCGTTTATTTAAATTTGTTTTCGCTTTTTAATACAATTATGTAGTTTATTTTTGAACTATGTTAAATTTTTTGAAGCTTTTTTTTATTGTAAATATTCTTAAGTAATAAGTACAGCATAGCAAAATATTATTCTAATAACAGGATGACTCTGCAATGTAACCGGTACCAAAGCAAACAGCTCACAACATGACTGGATTATTCTAATCCGTTTAGAATTCTTTATGTCCAAGACACACAGTCTGAACTTGATATAGTATGTAATATAGTTTATAACAGAGAGGTACTAATCTCCATAACAGTTGAAACACTAGAGTGGCCTGCTTTAGTCCGTGTCCTTTAATTAAGCTACATTACAGAACGAGTTGTTGAGTGTTGAGTCATAGAGACGGCGACGGTGCTACCATCACTCGGCGCAACACAAAATCAAATCAGGCAGGTAATGGCTAGTATTTGAAGTAATTACTCACACATCTCTATTACTTTTACTATAAACAGTAATATCAAGCAAGACGAAAAAAAAGTTCTTTTTTTCAGTACAACATTCGTTGGTAAATTAAAACACTTAGTTTTAACCATATTATATACGCTCCCATGAGCTCCATTTTAAACACTCGCATCGAGTAAAGTTTGGAATGAGTATAATTTTTTTTTATACTTCCTTCATAATTGCAAAAGTAGGTCGATGATAAAAAATACAAACTTTCTCGTGCAATATATAATTTTATTAAAGATCAGTTAAAATTAGCACATACTATACTGAAATCATAATACTATTTATTTTATAGTTTCAAATACTAATACCGTTTAACCATCTATTTTAAAGTACGAATTTTCCCACATCAATCCAATTTTGACTTGACCAATTTATTTTTTTTGATATTAGAGACATATACATAGTTATTTCACTTTTATTTATTAATAGATTAGATGAACTTCGTATCACTAACATATATTTGGGAAAAATAAGATAAAAACTTAATACAAATTTTTTATCTACATTAAATGCAACACAGTTATACACTTAATCAATTTATAGCTTTCTGATGTAATATATTTTTTGTCTGGTGTTCCTTGTAGTGTAGGATTCAAAGTTGGACAACGCACACGATGCAACACATCCGCAGATATGTCATTCCTATATTTCATCCACAAATCTTTCGGATTCGAGGGGAAACATGTCGATATTATTATCGCAAACAATATGCGAATTTAATGTGATGAAGAAGATATGATGGAATCCTTAAGCGTATTATCCCAATGGGAATCTTTCTCGACCAACTGTAGTAGTTGACACGCCTCAAGGTAAGTCGCACACAGATATCCATCAACTGGTCTCAGTTGTTGAAACGATGTTGGACAACGAACATTCACCAACAACAACCGAAGATAATAACATTTATCGTTATTCGGATTTACTGTGTAGATGCGACCTAGAGCGTCTGAGGACATTTGGGTGTCCTTCAACTGGTGACTATTGTTTCCGATGCTGAAACGATTTCGATGATGTGTGATTGTTCCGGATTGGTCGGTAGAATAATTTATTTCCGAATCGTAGCGAAACGCTACTCGTTTTAAAGGAACTCTGCGTCTGTGGAATCGCTATATTTCATTCTATTCGAAGCCTATCTACTTCATTATTATTCACTGTAGAACGCAATTCTGCCAAACCAATACGAATGTTATCATTATCCGTCTCTCAGTAGTCGTCAGTGCGGTTTGCACATGAGGTAGCTCATCGCACATTTGATTGACTTCGACGACCTAAGTCAGGTTGTCTTCTTATTGGAATTTCAAAACAATAACAGTAAATAAAGTTCTCGCGCATTGACAAAATGATGATAGCTTTTAATAATCGTCTTAAAATTTATTTATTTATTTTGTTTTTCCGACAACCAACTGACACTTTTACACTTTTTTTATTTCTGAAACAGAACTTTTTTTATTCCAACAAAACATACCAAACAGATCGAACCTAATACTACAAATTTCTGAACGCACCTATACATATATGAAAACCAAGTCATAATTTTTTATTGAAAAATTAAATTGTCGCTTTTAGAATTTTCCGTTACTTATTATTTATGTTTCTCACGTTTAAACCTTCCCTGAACTTCCACAAATATTTCAAGATCAAAATTACCGTAAAATTAAGTCCCGTCAAAATCGGTCTAGCCGTTTCAGAGATTAGCCGGAACAAACAGACAGAGAGACAGACATATAAAAATTGTAAAAAATGTTATTTTGGTATACCTATATATTTGGTATATATTTGGTATCATATATACATTCATATGCATGTAGTAAAAAGCGGTTATTTTAATATTACAAACAGACGCTCCAATTTTATTTATTAGTATAGATTTTTAAATAGTTGGACTCTTTAAGTCTCATAATTAAAATACTACTTTATGTTTCTATAACATATAAGTCCAATTCGCTATTTTTTCTATTTCTACTTTATAACTTAATCGCTACACACCTATAACTAATTATTTTCATGGCACTATATATTTTTATAATGACTATTATTTACAAGTAAAACGTACATCCCTACCTTTGTTACTTTAAAAAATCGTTTACCCAAGGGTTGCCTGAGAGAAATAATCTAGTTGTTAGTTAATATTTTGTTTTTAGTGTACAATAAAGAGATTTTGTTGTAGTTGCTTTGTTTGTTTGTTCTATTCCTAAAATTTTTCTGAATATTTTAGGGTTATTATACGTATACAAAACAAAATACATGTAAATAGTCTGAAATCCTTTCTTTTCAGAAAATCATCCCGATTTGTATGATATCGTTAAAGGCTCTCGAGTATTATACACCTTTTCATTAAAATCTATTCCTAATTCACATGATACAACGCTGTCAAAATATAAAGCGAACGTGGTGCGCTAAAATGTGAAGGTAAATTTGCAATCTTTGAAATCTTTTGACGGGATGAAAATAGCTTATTACTGACGTAGAAGCATAATTTTATTATTTTACAAAAACATTAATCTGCGTTCTCAATAACATATATGAAATGAAAGTAAATGAATGGTGGTTGTTCTCCAACATAAACTACTATTAATTTTTTTACAGCCCTGCATTTTACGAATTTCTTTAAAAAAAAATTTTCTGCAAATATGTAGTCCTAGTCGAAAACGTTGATAACATATGTATATATAAGATCGGGCAAGTTTCATGATCGTATAAGATCATTGTCATCAAAGTCATTCGTAGCACCAATTCGTTTGTTGCGTACAGGAAATGTTTTTGGACTCGGGTTCATAATCAATGGTTGACTCTAGAAGTTCGATGGTAGCGAGTTAGACATGTAAAACCCTACTAGCAAACATGGATATTGTTGCGATGAAATTGGCTAGAGTCCTACAATGGAAGGATACGTGCGCTATAGCCTCGTAAGAGATGGCAAGCTCGAGCAGAAAACTCTGTCTTGCACTCGGCGTTTGATAAAGACCTCCCACGGTTATACCCCAACAATTTATTTCATTCTACGAATTTATTCATAGTATTTGAAATTATACAACCTTTATTATATTATAACAATAAAAAAATTATGTACCAAAGATAATGAGTAACTTTTTCTTCGTGGTAAAATACACTTCAAAGGGCGTGTTACATTATCGAACGTATACAAGCAAGTCATTATCTTTGAGTAAAGGTCCTCTATTCTAATGAAATATCTTTGACTAAATTACGAGCTTCTCCCTATCGCATACGCTTGTAAATTTACCATACCATAGCTTTATCACAATGTTATCCGGACTAAGGAACAGACCCTTTGTGATAGTGTCTTTCGCCAGTATCTCACTAGCATATATTTAGGAATATGATAGCACCCGATGTATATTTGTAAGCCTTAAATATATTTTAAAGATCATACCTTGAAAATTGTATGCTGACTTATGAATAATATCGTCTCTTTTAAACATAGATGAATTAAACAGATATATGTAAATTAACTAAGGAGGAATTTACGCGAGAGCAGAAAATTTACAAACTCCAATATAAATGAGCTTAGACATAAATATTAGAAAAGATACAAATTTAGTACTGGAAACCCGTGCTTAATTCGCTTTGTAAAACCTACACCTTACCCGCACTTACAACGCATCCGTCACGTTATATTATTCATTTTTAACAGGCTTTTAATAAATAGCCCCATTTTATTGTTACGGAAATCCGCTTTTATAGTTCTATGAATTAGAAATATTAATTTACTTTAATACTACTTCCTTAACAAAATCTGTTGTACAGTGCATAGAAACCCTCAACAGTTGTTATTGTTCAGCAGAATGCACCACGAGTAGTGGAGATTAATCATTTAAATCCCAAACTTAATTAATTAATCAACTTCATTGATTAACTACCCTCATAAAGAATGTTCAAACTATGTGGTTAGTTTGATATGTGCATTAAACTTAAGTAAGAAATTCGATTAACCCATCTGCTTGTACCCTTATCAAAATTGTCACAAAATTCATGAAACCAAGTTACTAACTTGTATTTTATTTAAATTAGTATTTTTACGGCCAAGAAAACTAAGTTTCTACTTATGTTACTAATTGGCGACCCCCTCCAACTTTGTTCGGGTTGGACTATTGAATATATATATATGTATATATAACAACAACAACAACAAAATCCTCTTTATTGTACACCAAAAGTAGTATATATAAAATTTAGATACAATATTTTTAGGTACAACAGGCGGTCTTATCGCTTAATTAGCGATCTCTTCCAGACAACCTATTTAGCAGATAAAGTAGATGGAGTAATGAGACAGGGTAGGGGTACACAATTATGAAATATAGTTATATTTATTAACTTTGTCAGCAGATAGTATAATGAGTTATAGTTATGTGGTAAGGTGTAAGAATAATTAAAAAGGAATAAAGTGGTATTAAAATAACAAAAGACAGTACAAAGTTAATAGTAATCATATGGAGAGATAATACTCCTTCACTAGTTTTTTAAATGATTCTAGTGTCTGCGCACGTCGGGTTTTAACTGGTAAGGAGTTCCAAAGTCGCACAGCCACTGCGGTAAAGGATTGACCATAGAAAGATGAAGATCTGGATGGGACTAAGAGAGAAAGATTATCATTAGAGCGTAGATAACGATCACGATGAGAAATAGATTTGAATTGGAATCGTTGTTTTAAGTATTCCGGTGTGTTTGGATTAAACAGGACGCAGTACAAAGTAGACAGAATATGACTGTTCCGGCGAAGACGGATTGGGAGCCATTTGAGCTTAGATCGATATTCAGAAATATGATCAAATTTCCNAATACCAAATATGAATCGAATACAGATATTTTGGAGACGCTCAAGTTTATTCAGTTGCTCCTGTGTTAGATCTAAGTAGCAAACATCGGCATAGTCAAGGATTGGAAGAAGTAAAGATAAGGAAAGTGTAATCTTAGTCGCAACAGGTAAAAAATTGCGTAGTCTACGGAGAGACCCGATTGTATAAAACAATTTTCTACTGACCTCGTTAATTTTAGGAGTCCATGTTAGATACATATATATATATATATATATATTATATGTCGGAGATGGTCATTAGTATTGACGTGAAACGAAACTCAGCACGATATCCGAGTGATGGCAGCACCGCCGCGATAACGTCGATACTCGACTAATATCGTGCTACAACAGAGCCTAGCTAGTGGAGTGACACCGGATGGAGTCACAGTTTACATTCTGCGGTCGAAGTGATCGGTTCCTCCGCACTGGGAACTGTTACTTGTTTCGTTCGCCCGATGTGAAGTGTTTGTTAACAATTAATATATATATATATATGTCGGCAACGCCAGTAATTATCAAGTGTATATATATACATTTTCAGGAAGATTGCTCAAAGCGCTCTTGACTTATAACGGGACAGACAGACAGTCGGAATTTTTTTTAAAATGGTCAAATTGATATCAGTGTGTCATAAAACGAATATTTATTATGAAATTTACAAAAAAATGGAATGTNTTGACAGAGAGACATTACAGATTTATATAGATACATAGATTTATATAGCCTATTATCTGCGAAATCACGTATTTTTACCAATTTTCATCAAAATTGGTCGTTTGTGACTAATCTCAAGACATGAAAATCTCAACAGATTTATATCGTAGTATACATAACAACGAAATATTTTCACAATCATTTTATTTGCTATACTTCAAAATGCAACAATTTATAATTTCATTTAAGTATCTCATTAAGGTAAAATGAGGACTAAATGTTAGTACCTACATTTTGTTTTAAATGATATCAAATTTCGTCACTTGTTTCTCCAAACATTATTTTTTTTTCTGCTCATGTAAATAAGATTTCATAAACGTTTTTACAAATATGGCATGTATATTTGTTCAGCAATTTCCTACGAAATCAATTTTTTGTTTTTCAATCGATTACTTTTATTAAAACGAAATTCAAGGACGGATGGAGTTTTTACAGTAATGTGTGGCGAGTAAACCACCCCTTGATAGGAGGGGTATCATTGAAATATATATATAATTTATATTTATAATATAAATATATACTATACTAATAATTTTTATTGCAAAATGCAATCGTCATGACGTGCTGAAATTAGATTAGGAAATGCACAATGCATTACAACGCAATCTGCTAGGATTGCCTTGCCGTGTCGTGAGTAATCCAATTTAGTAAGTAACATTGTATTACTTTGGACGTTGTTCAACCATCAGTTACTACGAATTGTTATTAGGTAATAATAATTATATGTAGGTACAATGAATGATTTTATTAATTTAATCTAATTTTTATTTTTATTTGATAATCTTTTATTGTACATATTATTCCGTTATAAAAACCAGCAAAATTTCTATAACTAGGTACCGTTTATGCCTTCTGTCAGCAAGTATATAATTTACGTTAAGCTTCATAAATTCATGCAAAGCTTGCTTGTGGAAGTTTGAGAGAAATTTTCTTTTAAACTAAGAGGAATGCGTCCCACTGCAGCCGCAACTGCAATCCTTCGCCATCCATTATCTTTCCGCCTCGTTAGAATCTTGTGAAAAACTTTTCTGAAATTCAAAGTACATTTAACAGAAGCGATGTTGCAAAGTAAAAAAAATCTCTTAGGATATGTACGACTAAATATACATGAATATTATGCTTTTACATTTTTGAAAAATAACTTTGGATTCAAGTAGACATCACACTTCAGACATTGCCAAATTCTTAACTTATGTAGCAACAATAAACTGACCCGAAAACTAAAAAATTTCGGCTATACTTGTTTTATGTGGGTCTTGATAATAATAATATCAGCTTCTGAATTAATGTCAGTGCGTGCAAAACGAGTCCATATTCGAAAGATGGAAAGTAACCAGGCAGGATACTGCTGTGTTGTTGGTTGTTATCCAGAGACGAAAGTGACATCATTCTAAAATGATTCGAATACTCATTGAAAGAGAAACCGTATCTCCGACTAATAGTATCGTACCAAATCGACGAAATCAAAAAACATCGGAATAGTGTGAGGTCAGATAAAGCGTGAACCTTAAGGTGATATATTATAGAAAACTATTGAGATTACCATCCACGTGATATTAAGTAAAACTATGACAAATAGGGCAATTTTCGCTGTATTAAATTACAAGTAAATAAAGGTATTTCATGATGTGCGAGTCGTGTAACCTAAATTTCGAAATTTTTGAATTATAGAATCTGTTTGGTTTGACATAGAATGTCAGAGCGAACGTGCTTTAGTTGACTAAAATTCAATTAAGATACCTTTGACCGGAGCCCTTAAATTCACAACAACCACAGATTTGCTGAAATTGAATGGAATTCGTATTTATGAATCTCAATCCCTAAAACCTTGTCAACTCTGTACCCGCACTGAAAAATTTAAATAAGATTTAAGATGTTCCTGTGTTTTAAGTTTTAAGTCTGTCACAAGCAAAACTGGCAACGATAAACTTCTTACGTTTTTCTAAAGTGCTTCAATTAGAATTGCTTAATTTTCTTATCTACTTAAGCTTATTTTGTGTATTTTTATTACATAAACCTGTCTTAAGAGGAAGCAGCGATATGAAGTCGTGAAAAACCCGGTGAATTGTTTCGTGTTAAGGCGCGTAATATGGGCGTGAGCGCTGTTGTTTAGCCTAGTGCACTACGGTGCGCTCAAAGAACCTTAGCTGACCTGAGTTTGTTGACCTGAGTAATAGGTCAACCTGAAACTCAGTGGAATGCAATGAAATTTAATTTCATTAAGACCCAATATTACTGAATTGAGATAATAAGCTCAAAATATCGGGATAATTTGCTTATAAATTTATTATATTATATTATGTTAATATATAGCGCGGTAATGTTAATCAAGCTGCAGGGGTATATTAATTACGAATATTAATAATTGTGATATAAATAATATCAATAACAATTTACTTACTGCATGGTACTATAATGTGCCTCATGTTACTGCGCTGGTAGTATTTAGAGGTATAACCGAGGAAAATAAGTCAAGTGGGATGTACATACGTTTTTCCAAATTAATTAGGCAAATGTAGCTAATTACATTGTATAATATCAATGTAACAGTTGTTTGACCCGTTACAATATATTGTTATTAACTATTGCATTTGTGTAAACTTTTAAAGTAAAAATAGCTCTTCTCCAGGGCTGGCGTCACAATAGTCACTCCTTTGCGATTGCCCATGTCTATACTCGACGATGATCATTTACCATTACGTGGCCTATCTGATATTACGTGGGTCGTTGAGGCTATAAAAACGTATCTAATGTGTATTCTAACAATCGACAATGATTTATATTCTTGCGTTTCTTCTAATATCCAATAGATATATTAAATGAAGGACGAAGGGTTTTTATCACGATGAAGTAATTGGTATAGATTTTGTTATTTTCTGACAGTTCTAGCAACGTTTACTATAGTTGATAGTATCTTTGTGGAAATTCATTGTTATTAAATTAATATAAATTTATTTTGCAATTTGCTTGCGGATTGTTGCAAAATCAATCAATATTAATTTAATAGCGTTTACTATGCCTATTGATCAGGCTTTCTATGGATTGTAAGTCTAAAGCTGCAATAATTTAACCCGATGATCAAAGTTTACCATATAATAGCAAGTAAAGATTGGTGGACAGGCTTAATCAAAGAATACATTTTTTCTACGTCATCTTGTGATGAATTTTTGAACTTTGTAACAGAAATAGTTACGTGTTAACTACTTTTTTGACTGTTCGAAAGTCTAGAAATTAACTTAAAAGTTATATCCTCTTTGTATAATTTCTAAAATAACTATATGAAATGTCTTGAAATTTTACAGAATGTAATGTGTACCCAACCTAATCATTGTATTTTATACGCCTATGCTTGCATACAGTACATGCAGGCACTAGGTTTATACATACAATAAATGAATCAGTCGAGAAGCGAACAATAGGGAGTAATGACTGTAAGGATATTCGACCCTATTGTGGAAAACTTAAATCTCCCTGGACGATGTGACAATGCTAAGCGATTTCCATTAATGATAATACACGCACATGATAAAATCCCAGTTGTTCCAAATTATATTTGAAATTCCATAATCATCAAATTCAACAAATGCATGTTTAATACTAAAAAACAAAAATTAATTCTATAATAATAGCCGACAAATGAGACCACTCGATGGTAAGTGGTTATACTGCCCTAGCTCCTCTGTAACAATAAAAGTAACACAAAGTTATAGTGAGAGCGAATAATATTTTTATTATTGACTTTTCGATGCTGTGACTCGTTGCAAGTTAGATGGTAGCAAGCCAGGCAGGTAAAACCCCTATTACGACGCAAGAGTACCATTGGAGTTAACCCAGTGGTATTGTGCTCAGCGCGTTATGGCCGCGTCCGTTGTTCAGCAGCGTGCAATACAATGTAATTTGACATGACTCAAAGATATGCGGGGCCTCTTACACCCCAAATCGAGTGATTATAAAATCAAAGGTAATAAAATATTTCGGCGAAGCATAACGCGAACAATTTTTTTTTCAATTATTTCATCTTATTAAATTAGTATTAATTTACTTCGCAACAATCTGCAACCACAATGTCTGATGGTATAGATTTCAGAGCGAATATATGCAGAGTATATGCTTTTATTTATCATAAATGCATGTTTTCCTTTGTGGGAAGGAGGGAGGTTCTATGCATGTATAGAAAGAAGTATATCAGATATTGTGGTTGCGGATTGTTGCAAATTAAATTGATACAAATTTGATAACAATAAATTTCCGCAAAGTAACGCCTGATAGTGTCAACAATATTTCATCTGTCTAAAAAGTTCTCCAAAATTTCTATAGTATTAGATATAATAGATATATTAGTTCAATAACTCTAACAATTTCAGAATAACGGATTTAAATTGACTGGTAGTCAAACTTTCAGATAACATGTTGCATTTGTCGTTACAATTAGACAAAATACTGTACTTACTTTATATTTGGGAATGTACATTATCATTAAAACTGCGTTAACATCCTAATGATAATTAGTACTAGAATATTAATTAAGTAATAGAGACATTGATACCATGAAAATACTTGCGATCAAATTTACGACACAATTTTCATCTCGATGCTTGTCAAAGTGTAAAATGCTTCCGCGCTCATTGCACTAAACGACACTGTGCTTTCATAGTATTCCTTTTTTTGATAATTTGCACATTCATTACGCTAATTGGAACCGTTTTTCTTGCAATATTAATTATTTTTTACAAACACTAATAAAAGCTTGTTTAATTTATTATTTTTACATTTTCTGACCAATCAAATTGACACAGAAGATTGGGTTATTGTAATTAAAGTTTTCTGTTTTGCTAACTATTTTTTGTAAAAAATACTTCGTTATTCATATACTCTTGGCATATATAGTAATTCTAAATTTTCTCTCTCTTTCTCCAGACTACAATCTACGTTTATATGGTCTTATCCCTTTGCCTCATATATTTTGGCAATAATCGTTAAGCTTTCGGATTGCCTGGAGGGAATTGCTGCCTTAGCGATAAGGCCACCCTTTTTATTATAATTGTTTTGTTATTTCTGATTTCTCTCTCTCTCTCTCTTTCTGTATTTCTGTATGGTAAAACGCAAGTGGTAAACTGATGGCCTGAACGTTGGTCTTCCGCAGGGAAAATTCGAGTTCAAATTCTACACGAACCTCTAAATTTTCAAAATAATGTGTGTATTATAAATTTATTATTACTTGCGTCGGTGAAAGAAAATATCATCACCAAATGTACCTATATAAGATTTCCTCATAATGCTGTCAGAGTCGGCCAATAAGCAAGCAGCCAGTACAGTGAACTAGAGCCTTATCTGTCTCATCGTGAGACAAGACCTGAGCCCAGTATTGGTAAAATCATTATGAATAATAATGTATATAAAGAGTATTACTAATCTATCTACGATCAACATTCTATTAATGACTAGAAACCCGTCCTCGCTTCGCATCGGAAAAATAATCCTTAAGTTTATTAACTTAGAACCACATTGCAATGAATGAGTATAATTTTGACATCTATAAAACTGATTCGAATTCAACAACTTTTTCAATGTTTAATAGTAAATGTTTTTTAACTAAAATTTTTTGCTCGAGACAATAATTATAAAGTTACATTTTCTAAGTTTCGTAAATCCTTTGTACTCATTTAGGTGTCGGCCTTCGGAAAGTGGCTGATTTCTTAGAGTGCCACTTTAGGTCCTGTGGCACTTCAATATTTATATCCCTGCAAAAAATACTCATTGTGATGATTTTAATTAAAATTCTTTCATAATTTTTTTAACTTAAATATTACACTAATTTTGAATATTAATATACTGTTTATTATGATTAAATTTAATTAATTTCATAATCATAAAGCTCATTACAAAACTGCAGCGTATTCTTAGTGAAGGAACTGTAGAAGTAAAAATAAATGTGACTGCAGTAACAATATTAGTTTACGGAACTGATTATGTAAATATAAAACCGTTTTAACAGATTTCAAACAAAAAACTAAAACAAAAATATTATTATTTATTTATCTATACTACTCACTTAACACGAATATAAAACTTTTTTTTTTAAGTCGCTTTAAAACGCAATACTAATGTTACCGAAAACAAATATCTTAAAACACAACATGACTTAATACTAACTTATATAAAGTAGGATATTTTTGATCTCGGGAAATGGATCCGTTCAAGCAACACAGGAAATTAAAGTTAATGCAGTAAAAATTCCACAGAACCCGGTGTTGCACCCACGGCACCTTTTGAAGGTTTCCTCCCTCGCAAACAAAACATAAAAAACAAAAAAGGTACACTGATGCTTTGTAACTTTTAAAATATAATCTTGCTGTATAATATATATATATATATAATATATGTGTGTGTGTGTAAAACTAGAACAAAAGTCACCCGTGGTTCGCATATCTTGCCTCGATAATGACTATGCAAATAGACTCGCCAAGCTCAAGTCAACGCTGATGAAGTGTGACGTGTCTATAACTTAGAACTATATTAGTGATCTCCTAGCATAATTATTTAATCTTAGAATATTGTTTATTATTACTAAATTTCTGTATAATTTTTGTAACACATACCATGCCGTGGTTACCTATAATTGTAAGAATAATTAAATAATGTCCACTGTAATCTTTCATATTTTGTCATCTGTTCTTATGTTGGTAATCCTTAAATAAAGAAATAAATTGCTTTATGATGAATATTTTGTTACTGTAGGCAAGTATTTGGCAAATGTCTTACATTATGTCATCATTGTTACATCTATTTTAATATGTAAATTTTTTGCCTCCCTTTTAACAAGATTTATTAGGTCGTCCAGAAATTTAAAATTGGGTTTGTAAAAAAGAAAGTTACTCGCATCGATTACTAATTAATTGTAAACTGTAATTTCGCATATGTATATATTATTTGTATTTCGATTATATGTATATTAGATCCGTGTTTAATCAGTGCAAGTCGTTTCTCTCCCAGTACCTCAGTCTCCGAATTTTCCCTATATATGTATACCTCGTCTCCATATCTTTATATACATTCCTATAAATTTTTTGGTCCTTCTAGTCGCATGAGTAACTGGAGCCATCGATACCCTCATTTCCTGTTAGATTTGTTTTGTGTATTGTTGTTTGTGGTATCCACCATGGTTATCACCCGGAGTCAAAGAGACGTGGCGGAAGCGGAGGCGAACGCGAGGTGTGTTGTAGAGCGTAGCAGCATCCCGGATCGGAGGGGCGTCGCTGAACAACGCAATGCTCTTCAACGGGAACACCAGGAGGAGGAATCCGATCCAGTATCCCGAGACAGGCTGCGACGACTGAACGTAGCACCCCCTGCTTCCCCGAGTATGCGACCGGAAGGCGAGAGGCTCAACGCTGCCGGTCAAGGCGTCACCGCGAGCGGCGTGGCACGAGGATCCTCGACTCTCCCAACCTACGAGAGCCGTCGGACACCGGCTACACCGGTTAGGTCGACGACGAGCAAAGCGGTCAGGCTGCGACTCGCTGACTTGCAAGCCCGCTGAGCCCAGAACATTGCGGTTCAACTCCAAACCGAGGTCTCCGATACCGACGCGCCCAAGCACGAGAGGGGCCATCGAACAACTGGCCGACGCCATAGAGAAGATGGCTCGGCCCAAAATTAGATGATAGAGCTACCTGTATTTACCGGTTGCATTAACGAGTGACTGGCATTCAAGGCGGCGATGCGAGAGTCAAGAAAAATGTACAGCGTCACACCCACGGAAAACCTGTTGCGGTTAAGGAGCTATCTGCGAGTGGAGGCAGGAGACGCCGTGGCCGCGCTGCTTTACACCGCCTCAGAACCGGGGGTAATCATAGGTATGCTAGAGCAGTGCTTCGGGCGACCGAAGGTGATAATCAAACGAACGCTCGAAGAATTAAAGAAATTACCTCGGCCCGGATCATCACCGGTAGATTTAAATAGTTTCGCGATTAAGAGACGCGGCTATTTATATAATCCAATGATAACTAGGGAAGTGTTAGAAAAGCTCAGCCCACATATAATAACGAAATGGTGCGATTACGCGATGGAAAATAAGAGTCAATCGGATTCGGAAATAGTATTAATGTCTCGCTTTCTCATGCGCGAGGCGGACCGTGCCTTGAGATACAATTATGTAACACACGTAGAATCTATTGCAATAAACACTAGAAAAGAAAAGGAACGAATTCCAGTACTGCGCACCAAGAAAACTGTGGTATATAGTACCGAGCAGGAAGAAAATGCAAAATGTGGACAAGACTACATATTGCCACAGTGTTCTAAATATAAAAACATGTCAGTGGATCAACGCTGGGAATTCGTAGAAGAAAACAAACTGTGTTTTAAATGTGTAACGCGCAAGCACCAACGAATGACATGCAAAGCGAAGGCATGCGGTGTGAATCAATGTCGTCGGCCGCATCATTCCAGCTTGCACCAAGAGATGCGAGGCAACTCAACGAGCGAGGCGTCAAATGAGCAGGAAACACGGGCAGTTCTCTCGGTAACAACTCCGCAGACTATTAGCCTACGCAAGATTCTCCTTAAGGTATGTCCTGTAGTCATCGTGGGATCACGGGGGGAGGAGTCGACATATGCATTGTTTGACGAGGACGCGATTATTACACTAATTGATAAAGATTTAGCTAAGCGGGTGGGTGCTGGCGGACCGACTCAAACAAAACAGTGTGCTACACGTCTACAAGTCCGACAGAGGCGACATTCAGGAGCTACATAACCTAGTGCAATCGCACATTGAAATAGATGCGCTTGGTGTCGCCGACAAGTCTAGTGTGAGCGATGCAGATGAACGGGCGACGTGGATTGCGAAAACATGGTAAGAAATATTGACAGGGGTTATGAGATCGGATTACCGTGGATCCAAGACGACGTGCGGCTACCGGCAAGCTACGGCGTAGCACTACTCAGGCTATGCAAAATTGAACAAAAAATGGACGCGTCTCCTGCCTTTGCTACCGAATACACGGCGCAAATTAATAACTTATTCGAAAAAGGCTACGCGGTGCCGTGCAACCGTACAGAGGCGGACAGTCCGGGCTGCTGGTATTTACCTCACTTTGCGGTAGAGAATATCAACAAGCCAGGTAAAATAAGACTTGTTTTTGATGCAGTGGCTAGAAGCAAGGGCGTGTGCCTGAACGACTACCTGCTGGAGGGACTGAACCTACTACTATCACTGCAGGGAATCGTGTTTCGGTTCCGAGAGAGGCCACTAGCCGTCACAGCCGACATCAAGGACATGTTCTTGCAGATGAAAATATAGGAAAAGGATCAGCCATTTCAACAGTTCCTGTGGAGAGGGCCGCCGGCTAGATTTAAAATGACTAGTATGATTTTCGGTGCTGCTAATTTACCCTTTACGGCTCACTTCGTGCGTGATTTCAACATGCAAGCGCATGCGCAGACACACCTTCGTGCATTGGAAGCCACCACCCAGTGTCACTACATGGACGACCTGGTGGCCAGCTACAGCAACGTGCATGAAGCTCGAAGTACAATAAGGCAAATAATCGACGTGCACGCCGTTGCGGGCTTCACACTGCAGGGATGAAGCGCAAGCGACAAAGAGTTGCTACGCGACGTGCCCGCGGAGCTACCTACGCGACTGGAGGGAGCGGGACTTGCAAATAAAATCTTAGGGCTAGTATGGGACTCCGAATGAGACAAGTTGGGATTCAACACATCGATGAACCGTGTCCCGGCCGAGGTGCGTGCGCAGACCCGCACGCCAACAAAACGAGAAGCACTCAACGCGGTAATGTCCACCTACGACTCGCTCGGATTATTGAGTCACTATACAATCCGGGCGAAAATAATTTTTCTGAGCCTGTGGCGTCTTCAACGAGCCGGTATCAAAAGAGAAAGGGGACCCCTTTGCGAGCTGGATCCAGCGTCTACTCGAGGTGTCCGACCTACGTCTGATCAGGTGCTAAGAACCTAGGGCCTACGAAAACATCGAACGCGTAAGCCGCTGTAGCCAACTGGAGGATCACTCGACGCGACGGGACTGTCAGCGGGGCCTTGGTGACCACCAATGCCAAGGTACCGCTGCGCCGCACACAAACGATCCTGCGGCTCAAGTTGCAAGCGGCAGTCATCGGCGCATGGCTCGCAGATACGGTAAAAAGGAATATAGTATAGAGATAACTCGAACCTGTTATTGGACAGATTCCACAACCGTCGTGCATTGGATTTGGCACAACGCGCGACAATGCACACCATTTGTTACGCATCGCCTGGGAGAGATCGCAGAGTTGACCCACAAAGAGGAGTGGACGTGGCTTCCGATCAGCCAGAACGTCGCCAACGAAGCCACCAGAATAAATAACTCAACGATAAACAAGAGCGACCGATGGTTTACGGGGTCCAGCTTTCTCTATGAGCCGGAAGAACGATAGCCCATTGAAAAAACAATCGGTGAGGTAAACACGGAGGACGTGTTACATACGAGCAGGGAAGTCGCAGAACGTCGCGACTGCACACCGGATCCTGCCCGTTTATCAAAATGCGAAGTATCAGTAAGAGCTACAGCCTGAGTTTTAGCATTCATCGACATATGCCGACACCAAGCCACGCGTTTGGAGCTACGACATATCGAAGAAGCTGAAAAGGCGCTAATACGTCGGGTCCAAGAAGAAAGCAAGAAGATATAAAAAGGTTAAAGGTAAACCAAAAATTATCAAGATCAAGTCGCCTGTGGAAGTTAGATCCGGTGTACGAAGAGAGCGTGCTACGAGTGAGAGGCCGCATCGGGGCAGCTGACGCATCTATCGAAACAAAAAGACCTACGATATTAGATGGCCGCCACCGAATCAGTAAGTTATTAGTTCTCTGTGAGCACTGTGCTGCCAGACACACCAATATGGAGCGCGTGTCTAATGATCTGAGGCAGAAGTATTGGATCATTCATCTGCGACCTATAGTCCGGACCGTGGAAAATGGCTGCGCGTTGTGTCGCGTGCGCCGCTCCAGACCTGTGGCGCCGACGATGGGGAACCTGCCACGAGCCCGGTTGAACCCATTTCATCGCCCATTAATCAACTACGGGGTCGATTATTTTGGCCCAATGATGGTAAAGGTAGGACGTCGGTGCGAGAAAAGATGGGGCGCTCCAATCACATGCCTCACTACGCGCGCCGTTTACATAGAGGTTGTGTCTTCGCTATCAACGGGTTCAGCGGTGATGGCGCTGTGACGGATGGCTGCGCGGGACGGGTGGCTGCGCCTGATGTACTCCGACAATGCTACGAATTTCAAGGGCGCCGACCAAGAAATGAAGACTGCCTACGCCGAGTGGGCGCCTACGCTGCAACGGGAGGTGATCAAGAATCGTGTGGAGTAGCGGTACATCGCTCCTAGGGCCCCGAACCAAGGCGGGACATGGGAACGCATAGTGCGTTCTACGCGTTCTCGTATCAAGACTGCAGTGCGTGCCACACTACAGGAGAAGGCGCCACCAGAGGAGGTGCTCAAGGCTCTGCTCGTCGCGGCGGAGTATTCCGTCAACGCACGACCATTCATCCACGTCAGTGTCAATCCAAGCGATCCCGAGGCGCTAACACCAAATCACTTCCTTCTTAGGTCGTCGATCGACTTGCCGACAACGGGTTGCTGCGACGAAGCCAACCGACGGGCTTAGCGTGCCAGCCAGGCACTCGCCGATCACTTCCAGCGACGGTGGGTTCGCGAATACCTGCCTAATTGGTGCCGCGAGGGGAGCCGACCGACCACAAGCGACTGCTGCAGACCGGGAACCTCGTGCTTCTGGTGGACCCGACTCTCGCACGAAACGTCTGGCCGATGGGAGTCGTCGAGCGCACATACGAAGGACCAGAGCAAGGTCGTCTTCAGGCGCCCCGTCATCCTAGTCAAGGAAGAGGCTTCACGAGCTACGCCGGGGGAAGAGCTGTAGCGAACAACTCGCTATTTTATATGTATTAGTAATTAAGAACTTTATTACTTTAGCAATAAGAATGGTAATCGTATTAATAGTATTCAATAATAGTTAAAATAGCGTATACAAGTAAGAAAGGGATGTCGATGTGAGAAAGAGCGAGATGTCTACCAAACAAACCGTTTGTGGCGCCAGTCTGTCGGGACAAAAATGTGTTCCGGATCTTGGGCTGTAAGCCGATTGGTTGTAGCTAGTTGAGGAGCGGGAGTCTTCAAATTGGAATATAAGGACATGACTGGCACGAAAACGGGAAGTTTTGAATAGATCTCGCATCGATTACTAATTAATTGTTAACTGTAATTTCGCATATAATAGAGTATAGTATTATTTGTATTTCGATTATATATTAGATCCGTTTTTAATCAGTGTAAGTCGTTTTTCTCCTAGTACCCCAGTCTCCGAATTTTCTTTATATATATACCTCGTCTTCATATCTTTCTGTACAGTCCTATACAATTACATACTAACAATAATAGGTATTAATTTGATTTATAATATTGTATAAAGCCAAAAAACAATTAGAATTGAGATATGACTGAATGTTGCTGTGTTATATATTTATTCTTGAAATAAAAGCCTTAATTGTAATGTCAATTTCGTATCAGGTAGCAGATTCTGTGTACCGGATTTATTTTTATAGCGAACTTTATAGCGAACTGAATGGTTAAAACTTTGAGTAGGGTGTAAAATTAATTTCTAAGGGACCAAGCAATCTATCCGGGCATGATTATCGAGCAGAACATGGGATAGTTGGTGCCGTAAAATAATTATTTCGAAGCCCGATACTCAACACTTGCAAGTTTAGGGATTATTGAAAATGAGCTTGTGGTCTGGAGAGCGTATTAATTAATGTGTATTTAGCCAAATATATTCACATTGTTTTAAAACAGCCCAAACCCGTAAATATTAGCGGTTGATTGTTTTAAAACAAGCCACACAAATTGCAAAGATTATAAGTGTGAGATTCTTTGATCCAATTTCAAATTTTCTTTAAAGTCGTGTACTTGATTAGTGTCAAAAAAATTGAAATATAGTATTTTTAGTCCTTTATGATTGATTTTACCTCATGTTAACGAAAGACTTCCACAAATCGGAGGTAAAAAAATGCTTCATAGTAAAATGCAACGCATAAAAGTCGTTTTTGTATACAATGATTCAGTTCGACAGACGGGGTGTCTAGTAAAGCTAAATATCAATTACATACATTTGAAAACTTATGCAAGCTATAAATATCTGTTAATTGTTACAATTAAATTTGAGTAATTATTTTACGTTTTATGCTTCAAAGGTCTCCAATATATGTACCACCGTTGATTCCTTTCTTTCAAATATTTCAAATTCTTAATATTATTTTCTGCATGACACGCTGTGTAGTTTTGACCTTATGTATAATCCTTAAATTTTCATCGCACAGTGTAGAAATATCATTGGCTGCATCTTTGACGAATTTTCCATGGGAAAATGTATTGCTCTTCCTCGAAGGAATATCAACTTGTCTTAAGTGATCGATAATTCCATCTCCATTGCCATAAAATAATTTTACAATTTACATGATTTCAACATTCATTGAAGTGTCACGTCAAGACCACACATATCTTTGTTACATTGATATTTATATTATGCTCTACTGAATAGAATTTTATCTTCAACAAAAATATGTAAACATTGTGTTTTTTCCAACGAAGGTGACACAAATAAGGTGTAAACGAATGCAAATGGATACACTGAATTCAACGTAAAGGGAAATGAAAATAACGGGATACATAAGTAAAGGACTGATTCAAAAGTTTCTCAATACATTTGGCAGCAATAAAAACACTCTGCAAAAAATTCAGTTTATGTTTACGCTAGTTTCTATTGTGTGTCAATATTTTAGTTGGAGTGTTAAGACTATCTAAGGAGTGTAAGCTATCTAAGTTTAGGTATTTAGAGACAACTAGATAATTATTGAGTTTATTTGGCAAAAGTTTTTTGGATTTGAATGTGAAATACACAACACTTGTGAGCTGGAGCCGCATAGAGGATTATTTTTGTGAATCAAGGATTTATAAACTTTTATTAAGATTAACTTTGGCTATTTGTTTTTTCATTGTAACAACATATCTATTTATTTATTAACCTATCGTACTCCACTGTCAGACATGGCCCCCTATATGTTGGCATCCCCTAGTTGGCATCAATCCCACTGGGACTGCTCCTGGGCTTTCTGAATCCAACGGCTCCCCGCAGTTTTGTTCAGGTCATCAATCCGTCTGATCGAAGGGTGATCTTAGCTTTTTTATACAAGACGTAGACGCCTATCCAAAACTTTTTCTGTCAGTTATCAGTCCTACAAACGGCGTGCCCTATCCATTGCCACTTTATTATAACAGATGTGTAATAGCTGAACGCAATAAGTATTAATATACCTGAATAGATTTGTTAATTTATGTACTTTCCTGACCCTTTCTGCGTTTTATATTGCAGATGAATTTTCAAGAAATGTTTAAATTTTAGGAAAATATTTTTAAGTCGAGCCATTACATACTAGTTAGTAATGTATTTATAACATATTTTGTAATTTCACAAACTGTACTGATTCCTGACACTGACGTCGAAAATGCAAATAGGCTCTCACCAAGTGTGTCCATCTTATAAATGCTGATACTCGCCCTTTGGCAATTATTACTTTGATCATTACATTTACCAAAAACTTTAAAACGTGCAAATACCTCCCTACCTAATTACACCAACGATTCCGCCAGGAAAAAAGTGTTTCTATATTCAAACATATGAAGCATACTGAGTTTACCTTAATAGTGGCCTCATTCCTAAGATAATAAAAGGCAATAAAATCTGTAGGCGAACAAAAGCGACATAATGTAGTGGAAACAATTGCGAATAGAAATAGTGAATTATGAGGTGAAAACAAATGAAGATAACAGGATACATAAGTACAGAAAACTGACATAGACAGATC
>PDGT01000040.1:3279716-3317497 GCA_003671415.1 Megathymus violae | reverse complement strand
GTGCAAAAACTTTTAGCGTTTGACGCCATATGCATTTGCCGATCGATATGCGAGCACAGAATAGTATAAATCCTCACGCTCAAAATTTTTCAGAACTAATACTTGGTGTAGGTAGCTGGAAAAACTTTGAAGAGATAACAATTAAAATTGCGATCAATTATGGCACAAATTTCCGTTTCTAACAGATTTTATTACCTCAGTCTATGATCACTTTCATGTGAAGTCGAAAGAAGTTTCAGAAACCATTAGATATTATTCATTAACTACGGAATTTTGACACGTGTTGATGATCTATGTACAAACACACTCGGCAATAAACAAAGTGGTCGACCAAGATGACGCGACTGCTTCATCGATCTTTCGTTAGAATTCATTTGATTGATTGATTTTCGTTTTTTCTTTGAATTCGTTGACGGCACCTAGACTTTATAAAACACTTGTAGTCCTCAAAATCAGTGTACCAGTTATTTTGTTGTGGAACTAATGACCTGCGATATTGTGCAACGAAATTCGACTAAGAGTGACAAAGGATTAGAACAAAACGATATTGAAACGATAATATTCACCGAATGTGGAACGAATAAATGTATCTATCTGTATTCTCAAAATTCTCCTTATATCTAAAAATTTTTCTTTTTGTTCAACTACGCACAATTTCCAATCAATATCTGGTTTGCTATGACTATGAATAAAGTACAAGACCAGATATTCCAAACTTGCAAAGTTTCATTTATCTATGAAATATATTGTTAGTATCTAGATAGCTATATTTAGCTGAATATAAGATGGAATGTCAATACTCAATCTAAAATATCGTATATTTGACAATATGTTCCGATTGTTATGATCAATAGGTTTCACTCATAGAGTTACATAATAGAGGAACACTCATCTTAAAATCGCGTCACCAAAACATAAATGTGTATGTGTGTGAAAAATACATTGATGTACATGACTTTTAGTGATGTTAAAATCACATCCATGCATTATCGACATGAATGTCGACTATTCCATCACAGGTTTTTTTTTGTTAAATTAAATTCGTTCTCTTAATTCTTATTACATGTTAAATTAATAACACCATGCTAATACTAGTAACTTCTCTTTACTTCGCTTCTTCTAAACTTAACCTTATTTGACAGGATAAAACAAAACGTGATTACACGGTACTAAAGAAAACAATAATAATAATGCTTATTGGTTTTAATTAATTTTTTGATGTTAATCGATATAAGTTATTGCCCTCAGAAAGGAAATAACCAACAAATTTTGGAGGTATAGATGCTTCATTAGCATGTCAGTGATTTCGTAGAACAAAATGGTTGCCCTTAAAATGTGTACTGTAAATTTTGTGAGGAACCCTACCTATCTGGTTTAACATTCGAATCCATTTTTCTTATTGAACTGCATTTACAGGAAACCTTGAAGAAGAAAAATTTGTCAATAAATATGAAATTACATTCGCCGTTTAATGTCATATCATAATAATAACAAATATAAAATTCGGCAAATTTTATCAATTTAAGCAACTAATACTATTCAAAAGCCAAAGATGCACCTATATATCGATCTATCTACTTTCTGTCCAATGTGTTTACAAGCTGTAACCGAAACTAAAAAAGTAAAATATGAACAAATCTAGGTAAAACAAAAAAGTATTTATTTATATCTATTTAAAAATTGTCCACTTATCGATAGATTTTGTGCAAGCCCTATACGAAACGGTATAATTTTCACGTACACAATATATTTTTATCTTGCACATAATTATGAAAAATAAATTATTATTCATAAAATGGAGTATTTACTGCATGTTATTAATCTTAATTTATATAATTTTAAGATCAACTTCTATGTAAATAAGCATCGTGAAAGTAGTATTGCTCTATCATGTGTATTGCCTCTTTGTTTGGGTTATTGTTATAAGTAACTCTACAATTTAATACTGAACACGACACCATTATGTTTACTATTTTTAGTCTGATAAAATATAAAAAGATTGAAATGAAACTCATAAAATTATCATAAAAACTCCAATTGCCATTCTTCCTTTCCTTTCTAAAGTACTGGAACCCATAGTTCATTAGCAACTACTAAATTTTCTGAACTGTAACAACCTTTTAAGTCCTTATCAGTCAGGTTTTCAGCCTGGCCACAGCACCGTGTCTACACTGCTGAAAGTCACTGAAGATATTCGATGGGCTATTGAAAAGAAATCTTTGACTATTCTTGTTCTGCTTGATTTCAGTAGTGTATTTAATTCTGTCGACTTTGACATCCTGTGGGCTATTCTGCATTCCTTAAATATTTCATCGTCTGCCGTTATGTGGTTCGACTCCTATCTCCGTGGTCGCACTCAATGTATACGTCAAAACGAGTCCTTTTCTGACTCTTCGCAGACGATTTACAAATCTATCAGCATTTCCTTCTTAAGGACATTGATTCTGCTATCACATCCATTAATAAAGACCTCGCGTGCTTTAATGTCTAAGTGGGCTAAGTCTTATGGCCTACTACTTAATGCTGATAAATCGCAAGCCATTATAATTGGTAGCAGACATGGCATTCATGGTGTTGATAGATCGTCGATTGCACCACTCATAGTTGATGGTCGTCCCATTGCTTTCAATGATAGTGTGAACAACCTAGGTGTCACGTTCAATTACTTCTTATGTTGGGATGATCATATTAACAATGTCAGCAGTAAAGTTAACTTCACTTTCCATTCGCTTAGATGCTTACAAAATTTCCTACCTTTGGAAACTAAAATTTCCTTAGCCCATGCACTCATATTACCCATTCTGGATTACGCTGATGCTTGCTACTTGGATGCCACAGAGGGGCTGTTAAATAAACTTGAGCGTTTGCAAAAATTATGTATCCGCTTTATTTTCGGTCTTAAGAAATTTGATCATGTGTCTCATTTCCGCAACAAGCTCAAGTGGCTCCCTATTCGATTCCGTCGGAACACTACAATATTATGTTTTCTTTATAAAATCCTTCATTATCCTGTTTTTCCCCAATATCTACGTGACCGTATATCCTATGCCCGTCCTTCATTTGCCCCTTGTAGGTCCCACATCAAAACTCTTCTTAACTACCCGACCCATAAAACCTGTGCCTATTCCAACTTCTTCTCTGTGCAAGCAATCAGACTTTGGAACTCACTGCCACCAAACGTCTGTGCACTTAAATCTGTTTACGCATTTAAGAAAGCAGTCAAAGAACACTATCTTTCTCTATGTGCATAATATTTATATGTATATACATATTTTAATATATGTATATGTGTGTGTGTTATTGTAGGGTACTGTATTTATGTACTTCATATATGTATTAGTATGTATTTGTCTTTATATATATATTTGCTTATTACGTATATGTATTATGTACGCACTAAATTTCTTATTTGTCTTGTCGTTTCCTCTTGAGGGTCTACTGGAAGAGATTTCTAAAAGAAATAAGTAGTACCCTTGCACATTGTTACCTTTTATTTAATTTTTATATAAATTGTTTCTGTGTGTGCACTAGTTGTAAATAAATAAATAAAATAACAAATAGCAATTTTTTGACAGGAGAGTAATAGAGAATAAATAGATTGAAAACAGTCCTACGGTAAATTTTCTTGTATCTCTTTTTCACAAGTAGGATTTACCTTAAAAATCGAAATCTCATTCGCACACTGTGTTCCTCTATTATGTAACTCTATGGTTTTACTTCAGTTATTATGTTTTTAACTAGTAATTCATAGAAATTATGTCTTTTTAAATTGTCTACTCGGTTTACACAAATTAGTCAGTCAAAAGTAAAATTGTAAATATTTAGATTTTTTGGTCCTTTATCCATCGTTTAACGCTCTAGGGTCATTTTTCCAGGCAAAAAATTTAAGCAGTATCATTGAAAACGATAGTGCTAGTCCCTGACATGTTGTTGTGATATTTTTTTAGAAAAACCATGTTCCTATCTGCCTGGGGCAAAAAATATAATTAACCTGTATCGTAATATTGTAATCAATAAGTTTAAAATAATTTTAAAGGCCTAATTTTTATCACGATGGAGTGTTCCTAACCAACTTTTGATTGTAAAATGCTTTATAATACAAATATTGTGTTTTGTTTAGATAAACGTCTGCCTTTATTTAATTGACATACAATTACAGTGGCTCATAGTGCTGTTTATGTAATTACCCTACACAAGTTCTGACTGACAATTTGAGGTTGTCAATTTGTCCTAATCTTTTTAGCCTTTTGGCTATCAAGTACTTTTGCTTTCTCTGTTTTAAGTATTTGAGTGTCTCACTAAGCATGTTATAGAATTTATTTATTTTTCATTTTAGTAGACTGCTGCTAATTGATATGATGGATATAATATACATAACTTGGAAAAATTGTCTATTTTCCCGCGCTGGACATTTCTTTTGTAGGTTGTAAGTTTTGAGACAGTTCCGGTATTGATAAATATCTTTATTTACCGTTTCGTGTATTTTCCTCTAATAACTATACACTCTTAATAATTATTGGTTTAAAAAATCATGTATTAAATAGTAAATTACAAAAATTTACAAAAAAATATATCAATTTCATTTCGGTGGGTGCATTTCATTTCGGTGGTATTTAATCTCAATAATTATTCATGATATTTAGTGCCCACTAACACCCATTTTATAAAATAGGATAAATAATACTTTGAATGTAAAAAACTAAGATTGGTCTGAAAAAAAAATCCCACTTTATTAACAAATCTCACCGAAATTAATACAGAATCGCAACTGGAATCGTGGAATATATGATCAAAAACGAATGACAACAAAAAACTCAAATAAATATTGAGAACAATTTTTATAAAAACCGAAACTGCAATATTAGATCTTTCATACAATATTTATTATACTGGCTGAAAATAGAATTCGTTGATTTTAAGAGTAAAATGCATTTAATATATGTATTCAGGAACCATTGATTTTATCTATGATGTTTTTAAGAATTCGTTTTTTTAATTAAGCGATAACGCAAAAAATATATATCAAAATGGGGTATTTTGATTTTGAAATTTGTCGATTAATTCGAGAAGTCTATTTCTACAATTGAATTACAGATACATGCAGCTTTAATTCGTCTAATATAAGAGATCGTTATAAACCACGGGCCGTTATTACAGCAATGTATATCATCTGTGCTATTTAAGGTGAAAATGAGGTTGAGGTCGCAATCCATCACGCATTCCTCATTCTACATGTGTTCCGTTCTCAAAGAGATTAAAGGGGATTTAAAA
Source organism: Megathymus violae (assembly GCA_003671415.1). Lineage (NCBI taxonomy): Eukaryota > Metazoa > Arthropoda > Insecta > Lepidoptera > Hesperiidae > Megathymus > Megathymus violae. The sequence continues at coordinate 3,312,226 of PDGT01000040.1, read as the reverse complement.
GGAATTATAACATCGGCTTATGTCACTCGTAAGTACACATAAAGTTAAAATTTTACCCTCTTTTTGCTCGCTTTCATGTCTTTAAAAGACATCTTATTTTATTATAGTTATACGGAAGTACCTCCGAAAATACCTCTAAATTTTGCACTTGCCCTTACAATTTACACTAAAACGTCACGGTAGAGTTAACCACATTGTAATGAAGTCTACTTACGTGTATTATACATATAATACAGTTTAGTAAAGTAGACTTTATTTTGTCACTGAACGTCAGTTTCCACAAAAAAGTTATCTAAATGCTGGTAATAAATTATTTACAACAAGTAGCAGGATTGCTTTGTTAAAGTTGTCATAGCCATATGGTCTATATCTTAATGACCGATCAAGTTTTAGCCGTAATGGGGTGGCTTAGTGTATTACCCCCAATCCCATGCTGGCAGAACAGGGTATCATAAGAGGCGACAGAAGCCAGCCTGCTTGGTGGTAGGGCTTCACGTAAGGTTAATATTATCAGTATTATTATTAAATCATTAATATTATTAGTGGTATTATTATCTTTCCGTGAAGTCTGCCTGGCTAGCTACCAACCTCCTGCTTGAGTCAGCCACCAAACGACTCGTCGTGTTCCGGCTAGGGGCTTGAGAGCCAGTAAATTCTTTCTTACCTTCTTCGCATTTCCTGGCCGACAACGCATCAGTGATACCTTTGGTCTTGCTGATGTCCATGGGTGACGGTGACCATTTAACATCAGGTGGCTCGTCTGCTCGTTTGTCGGCTATTAAAATAAAAAAAGTTAAGCAACTTCAGTCGCAAAGGGTGATTGGTTGGGTGACGGTTAGTGGCAACATTTTTTGAACCCTGCTGTATTTTAGAGGGCCTGTTGAGCCTTAAGCTATTGTTATTTTTGGATAGAGTTATTAAGACCATAGAAGACCTTTGAGGACGTAATACATGCATAATTCGAATCTCAGGAGACAAGGAGCGTCTCCTTCACCTACGAGTCGAGTACGAGAGTACGAGAGTACGAGTCATTGTTTTTAGTGTGTTATTAAGGTTTAAGTTACGTTTTTACTGGTTACTATGAATATTACTGTATGTACTGTAAGTTTTATACTATTTGTTACTGTTTGTTTTTAGACATCTCTTTTCTTTCACTCGTGTGAGGAAGAAAATATTCTAATACCTCATATCTCACTATTTTGTATCAGTGACGTCTCACATATCTTCTATGACGTTCTTTCAAGCAATGTTGCTGGCAGATACCGATTTTTAATAGTAGAATAACAATATATTGTAACTAACTACAAAAAGGACATTATCAATTCGTTTATTTAGTTTTTAAGTATCTTTTTTAATATGACTTTTGTGTGATTATAACAATATATGATTTTTATGCTATTATTTATATGTATAACAGTAGCAGTATCGTCGTAGATACTTCCGAAAAAGCAATTTTTATGCAAAAAATATAGTGTGCGAGTGATGAAAGGGTTCACAAATGACTTGTGCTATCCATCAGAGAGTTGATAATCCACGCGAGTTGTCCTTTAGAGGCGTCTAAAGTGACGGATGAAGGAGTTGGGAAAAGGCTTATATGTTAGCCAAGTGACGCATAATACCAATACAGTGCTTATGTTATATTACGATGAAGAACAGTTAAATTTTATCGATATTTTCTTTCATAAACGTCAACGGTCTAATGACATGGTGACAATGCCGCGAATTGGCTTCGCTGCGATGTTTATATTAAGGAGATTTAGCAACAGTTACAAAAAAGGAAGTTCAATAAACTTGAAGTTTCCTACAAATATATTTACATTCCCTTTCTTCCCAACTCGCTGTAAAAAAGGGGTTCCCTTTATGAAGGACTTTTTGTTATTAAAGGATTTTAATTGAGGAGGCCTGAAGTGTTGTTCATTATGCTACGCCATGGCGTTATGTAGAGGATTTAAATTAGGTTAACCCCAATAATCTTAGAGATGGCTTAACAAAGGCTATCTAACAACGACGACTGGGATCGACTTGATGTATCCTCCATAGTCGGTACTTCGGAGGCACTCGAGATATTTTGCCACTATTTGTCATCCATTCGACTATCCACAACGCCCGAAGTTGTTTAACACGATTAAAAACGATTGGCACAGATTAAAATGTTCCTCAAGTATTCCATATACGTACGAGTATACATGGGTACACATACTACCTTTTTGTATTTTATTTATTTAGTTATAAATTAATAGGTTAATTTTATGTAATATGTTATTATTTTTATGTAAATTTTTTATTGTATATTAAATGAATTTTATATATATTTAAAAATAGTTTAATGTACCTAATATTAATTTACTAGAAGCTAAATCGATCGTGAATCACATCACTTGTTTTGAATAAACAGAGTGACGTGAGGAGGGTATTCTGGTGGGGCTGTTTGTTACTTAGTATTTAAGTGTGCACGCTATTAGAATCATCACTCACTCTCATTTTAATTGTTGTATAAGCTGTTACCCTGCTTGAATAATTATAAATAAAGAGTACCTACACCTACTTTGTAACCTTCGCTTTGAAAGGACGTCCCTAGTAAATAAAAGTGGAATTGTGTTGTTCTGTGATACTTAATAAAGTGAAATGTATAATTAGTTATTTTGTTTTGTTTCTCCGGCGATGGAACCTTGGGACCACGCGCCGAGATATACATAGTGCGGCTACAGCGGTAATAAAACGTTCATGTCGAACATAATTATGCGACCCTAACCATTTTCACTGCGGTCGCTTTTATTAATTGCAAAACTCCATTTATAGTCATTTTTGTATATTTATTATTGTTATGGTTATTGCGAAGTTTTATAAAGAAACACTTAACGAACATCTACGATTTAATAATGTTCGTGTAAATTAACACTTAATAACACATAATTTATTACCGGATTCATTCATCGTTGAACTCTTAATTTCGCTTATCCTAATTAGCATTGCCTTACTCCTTTTCGTTTGAAAATCATTCAGTAATGTACGCTATATGACGCTAAAAAATCTCAATCTGCTATTTTGTCATTGAATTATTTTGTGGAAACATGTCATTAATCGAATTTGATAACCACGAGAACAAACTTAAAGCTAAAGTTTTCTATGTAATTAAACTTTATGCTGACAGTATGAAAATAGATATCGAACACATCATGAAACGTGACTATTAATCCGTAAATTTAGATAATTACACTGTAAATGGGTGTCATTTACTAGAGCAATTAAGTATCAACTCCAATCAATAATTTCAATATCTTTATAATCCGTTGTCAATGGTGACAGGACACCAAAATATGGTTATAATTACCTTAATTTTTTTTTATTTACTGGAATCATAGTATTTATACTGCAACGTCTGCAATTATGGATACTTGTAACCAACCAAAAATAATGCAACACTTCTATTTCATTAGTTCACTTGTAAGCAATGATCCTCAACAACTTTAACTCGTATTTACTAATACCCTAACTTTTGTTTATAATATTTTTATCTCTTATTTCACGAGATATATTCATTATTTAATAAATCGATTATCAAAGATATAGAGTATCCTTGATGTTAATCCAGGTTTTTTTTACATAATTTATCTGATGGAATGGAGAAGCCAAACGCGTAATCCGTAGCGGTGGATGTTTACGACGAAAGGATGGAAAGGAAGTCACTGTGCGTCGTGTCATACGATAATGGAAAGGGGATGTAAGAATAGATCGTGTTATTCCTGCACATACACACCATTTCTAGTTTTCGTCGCTTTCATTATTAATAACATTTTATTGCAGACGGGCCGCCTGATGGTGAGTGGTTATTGGTATATATGGACTTCTGTACCACTAAAAGGCATTGTCGGTCAAGATGGATTGGAGGAATGTGCTGAATGCTAGTTTTTTGAAATTGTAACAGAATTATTAAAAAAAAATGTTGACCCTAGAAGTAGGGGCCTGCCAAGATGGCTAGGCGGGTTAAGAACTCTACCACTACGCATGAGTACTGTTGACATTTAACTAGGTGGTACAGACCTTCAATAGCAGAGATCGTTCACCATGGCCTCGTTCGTTGATCAGCAGGGTATACAACGAGTAAAGAAAGTTGACTTTGGGTAATTGTTAAATGAAAGCCCCAAACATCTCCTTTTTATTAAACAAATTATAATATATAGATACACGTTCACAGTCGTACTATTAGTATCTAATATTATTCTATATATTTCTTTAAAACATATTACAATTCTTAGTGAGAAAATATCTACACAATATTTTTTCAACCAATATCAATATCTAATAAAACTTACTTTATTCAACGTAATTTATAATTTAATTTATCACTCTCATTGTACTTAAAATAAATAACGGAGGAACAATTACATTACACTGTACTCGTTGTAACTGCTTTTCCATTGAAGCTGGTGGTTAGGTATGCAATAAATTGAAAAGAGAATTTCTCGTGCAATAATGCGATCCTTCAAAGCTATTCTTGAGTTTTCTTGTGAGATTTGTTAATATTACGCTACCTGACGCAATCTTGAAATTGTTTTGAAATTGACAATTGAATTTTTGTGTACCCGATTTGGCTTGGAATGATATTTAGATTACAATTTGGCAAGGAAAGCCGCAAAAAAAATAAATTATTTTATCCTTTAATTTATTCTCCAGTTTTTATTTTGCGTCAATTTTTTAACTACAATGCTGATCCATAATAATGATGAGGATTTAATACTCGTAATTTTTAAGTGAAAGATAATTTATTGGGAAAAATAGACAAAGATAAAGATAAAGATAAAGATTTGGCCGCTGTGTTTACTACTTGAGATTGGTATACATTATTAATTTATTATATTAGTATTATGTTATAATACTGTACGGTGAAATTATCACATGATATTTGTCGTATGAGTGCATTTGGTAAACAGTGTGACTTTTGTACTCGTCATCATAACCCTCTATCCACAGCCAGCCTTTTTTCTCTTCCCATATTGATAACACTATATACTCTACAAGGTTTGCCAAACGCGGTTTGGTAGACTTAAGACATCTTTTAATACAATGTAGACAGGTTTGCAGGTATATAAAACGTATACCTGATGGTATGTAAGTGATCATCGATGCCAATAGACATTCATAACATCAGTTATGCCATCAATGCGTTGCAGATCGAGAAAACAGCAATGCACCTCTTCTTGAACTCAACGTCACAACACTGTAGAAAATGCCACAACAAAATCCTCTTTATTATACTCCAAGAACAATATGTAGAAAAATATTGAGATAGAATATTGAAACAATAAGAGGTGATCTTATGACATATGGAATCATGGATGTGGGAACATCGTTCCTCGATTATTTCCTTACGAGGTATGAAGTGTCGTGAAATCTGTATTATAGACGAAATGCAAATGTCAATGGAATCTGGTTACACAGTGTTGTGCATTAACGAAATTTAACCGCAGATTCGCAGCCGAACAGTTCTTCGGATTCTCCATCATAAATACGTTAAATACCCTTTTGTTGCAAATAAATTTAAAATGACTCGATGTAACAGCTGACGCGAGATCGAGACTTCTCGATCAGAAGGCGACACACATTATTACCTCCAGGCACGCGCGCGTAAAAAGTGCGGTATGCTCGACATATCACGTTTCTCCGGCCCCGGATTACTCAGGAATCCTCGGAACATATTATATATTACAAAGGCATTTCTCTTCAAAATACGCTATTAGTCATATTCACTGTATTCAGATTTTCTTTTTCTTTTTCTCTTGATAAGTTTAATCTGTGTCTTCTTATCGCTTGTATTGGTCGTTTATTACTTTTTAGGGATTTAATGATAAACTAAAATGAATTGGTGTTGCTTTTATCATGATGACTTCCGAGACAAAAAGTTATCACCACACAAACCGGCAATTGTCTAATGTCCTCATCGTACCAATCGGTAATTAATTCTTACGTATACTTAACTAGTGTATTTAGTTTTCCACCATTAAATTATTATCTATATTTTGCATCGTCTAAATTCGTTTCAAAATATCAAATTGTTCCGAAGACGCCATCTAACTTGTAAAATTATATTATTTTAAGTACTACTATTAAGACTGATTGTTAGACCGTTACTAAGTTTGTTGAAATATATACTTATAATAAAGTAGTAACAGTAAAAATATCTGTACATGAAATATTTTTTCAAAAAATTGGTTGCTACATATTAGGTACATAATATTGACCCCAAACTCAATATTATTTTTAACTTTTGTCTGGTTGTCGATTGTCTTATTGTATGTTACTCAATAACTGTAAAACTAATGGATCGATTTTAATTAAATTTGGTATGTTGATACATTGTCATTGCGCTCATATTCAAAATTACTTTTTACGGCGGAAGAACCTCAGAGCACGTCGCCACAATTCTGCAACAGAATGTTATAAGATATTACTGTGCTCTGGTACTCTTTATATTCAGAACTCATAATCAGATCCTTACCCTACTCAAAAGAGACTAACTCCGTGCATTTCCTTATACACTAAACAAAGAATGATCAAAATCGGTTCATAGACAACGAAGTTATGTTTGTACTTGCATACTTGCATGCATAAAAAATACATACACACAAACATAGACTCGCCTTACAAACCTTTTTGTATCGATTTAGAATATCGCAGTTTTGTTTCTATGCGTTTATATTAATAAATTATATGAAACATGTATACACTGTTTAGTACTATTTGTACACACTTAAAGATAAGTCAAATAAAATGAAATTTTATTTGTGATTATATGCATTACAGTCACAGTGAGATTGTAAGTAGGTACCTAAAACTAAATAAGTAAATTAAAACTAATTTTGTTATTGAGGAATCTTTTATCTGTAAATACATATGAGTATTAAATGAAATGATAAATTGTTAACCTATATAGTATTTTATATTCCTGTTAAGTGGAGACTCTTAAGGATAAATACTTACTTTACAAGGTATGAGACGAGTATTTTCGTGCCCATGTGAAGATGTCGATTGATCGGAGCCAAACGGATTCTGTAAGTTAATTTCAAGTAAATAAAAAATCGAGTCTGATGGACAACATTAATTGTAAACCTAGTTTACATTCATAAATAGTGAGCACTTTCAGTTAAAAATGTTTTTTATGATTTTATTAACAGAAATAAATTAAGAATTAATTCCGAAGGAGACTTCAATATTCCCACTATGTCGTCCGAGTGAATAACCACATTTTAACGTGTGTTTATTTTTATTTAAGTATGTTAATTGCATATCTCAGAAGTGTTTAACATCAATTGATACTTAATATAATTAACTTGAATAACATTACAGTTCACTAAATAAATTTTAAAAATTTATAAGAAAGCAAACCAACAAATAAAAAGGTAATGTTAAAGATGAAGTGGTTAATGGTTAACATAAATCCCGGATAATATCTGCAGTGACAGAGTCAAGCTTCGTATTACTCACGTTATAGCTCGAGTTCTGCTAAAGTGGTGTCATAAATCTCAACTATATTAGGAGGACAACTTGAAGATGCAAGTTTTCAATGCTTTTGTAACATTAAGTTTAGTCGTTTTGTAGCGTACGAGGATCTAGTCAACTTTTAATCCAAAGCCTACTTCCCCCACTCGTGGTACACACTGCTGAGCAATGGCCGAGGCAATGATGCGCGATGCCTCCTACTGAAGGTTGCTAGAGTCTTTAGTACATATAAATAAATAAATAAATCCCATTGGTACTCATACACGGTGGTTGAGTTATATACCAGGTTAATTATCTTTTTTATAGAATCAACCGTGCAACTATTTACGTGTATCGGTTGCAGAATTGATAAGCAAGAAATAAGCAGGTCTCCCATTTCATCTTCAAATTCAAATTTATTAAATCATGTAGGTATTCTGTAGATACACTTATGAACATCATTTTTTGCTTCTACCACCGTTACGAAAAGGTGCTTTAACAATGAGGAGAAGAAACGGCGAAAGAAACTCCTCAGCACATCTTTTAAGCAACACATGTTAATGACAAAAGTTTAAACCTATGCGGAACTGATTTCGACACTATTTTTAGGCATCCTTGTCATTAATGTATTCATCTATACTATAATATCCTTTGCCTATAAGTTGTATTTTAATGCGTCGCTTAAAAGTTCCAATGGGCAACTCGCGTATCAACTGAGAAATCTTATTGTAAAAAACGAACTCCAGGCTTCATAAAGGAACGCTGAACCTTTTGAAGACGATATGAACATGTAACCAAATTATGCCTATTTCTTATTTCATGATTGTGTGTGGCATTTTTCTGCTTATACGTATTTAATTTTTTTTTAATTAATACTAAATTAATATACTGGCTACGGTGAGTACACCTATTTCTTTAACCTTGAACGCCAAACTACAGGTGTTACCTTGACAGCCGGACATTGGATGTCTGTGAATACTTCCCATGTCCTCAGGCATCCTAGCCTGTCTTGTTTTGCGGCTGTTGTCATATAGAATATAATATGTCGTAGTATTCATGAGAAGTTAGCCAAATATCAATTTTAGTCGTGGCAATAAATTATTTATTATGAAGGAGAAATGAGCTAACATATAGGGCAATCGAATTCGGTCTTTAGGAGTATTGACCCATATCTGGGACGCGGGAAGGGTTTCATTTCCTTTACGAGGTTTATTTAAATTTTGCGCAATTTTTTTACGACGTGTTAGGAGATAAACGAGCTGGCAATCTAGTGTTAAGCTCTGATTGCCGCCGATGGACGTCCATAACACCAAAGACTTCACCGACACGTGGCCAAGCAAGAACGAAGCGGGCTTTTGAATTGGCTCTTTGATAATACAACCGAAAGACGTTATTTTTTTATATTTGACACATAATAATGGTTTTACGCATTTTCCATAGTTATGTATATTTGCAAAATGTTTCACCATACAACGCTCAATTAAGATTTAATCCATCACTCCCACTAAAATAACTTCGTTGAAATTCCGACGTTTGTCTTGGTCAGTTTATAACAATTTATTTACAAATTTATAATATTTATACAAAGAAATCATAAAAATTTTCTTAACATCATTCTTGAAAATTTCATAAATATTACAGTGATAGTTCCCGAGACATTAACTATATAATATAATATAGAAGACATAGCACTACATAGCACTACATTGTATCTAGTAGAACTTTCTATAGTTATGTAGTTAAGGTTCTTTAGTCTTTTAGTAGAAAAAGTCGTTGTAATTTCGTCCCTTACTTTATTTTCCTCCTTAGATTGATCGGTGACCTCTCCGAGACGACCGTAAGAAAAAGCCTCATGTTAGTAAACGAGGAAAATAAATGATTGACGTAATCCTGTTTTTGATAACTGACGACAGTATGAACTTTCATTATTTGCCTTATCACTGTTAGGCCTGCGTGTCAGTAATAGATTGGAAAACCTCGCTTAATTAAGGCGTAATTATAAATGTGTGTACATTATAATAAAACACAACGGGGAATGTTTAGAAAACACAGAATTAATATTATGATACATGCCGGGGTTCTGCTAGTATTGAACAAAATATTCATGGCAAACATAAAATCTATGACCGTAATTTGTATTAAAGAACTACTTCTATACCTAAATATTTTTTTATATTTATTTAAGAAAAGTATAACAATAGATGTGGTTAAATCATTTGTTTATTCCCACTGAATCATTAATAATTTACTGATTTTCAGCGAAAATTTAGTTCATCGGACATTTCTTTCACCGCTCTAATGGCTCATGACGATGTATTGTATAAATAATATATAATAATATAAGAATAATTATCTACAATGTGGGTGTAAATTATGTTCCTTAGCCGCGTTGGCGGCTTTTGAATATTTTATTTTTTAATGTATATGTCAGTAATTTTGAAATGTATTGTAAATTAACAATTGCTTCCATTACGGAAACTATTTTTAGGACCTTGTAGATTTTGTTTCCCTAAGCTGACCTGATCACTAGTACAGCCTAATGATCTTTTTCAGTCGGCCAACTGAGCCGGCGAGACAGATTGAAAGGGCGGGCGGTACGGTGTGAGACGCGATTATAGATCTATAACAGCATTGGAGAAGGCTGGGGCTTGGAGTTCGTTTTTACAATTAGGTTCCAAAGTTGACACGTGAGTTACCCATTGGAACATTTAAGCGATGCGATAAAGCACAGCATATAGGTAAAGGATATTATAGTATAGATAAATATATTAATGACAAAGATGCCTGGATATAATAGTGTCGAAACCAGTTCTGCGCAGGTTTAAACTTTTGTAATTACCATGTGTTGTTTTAAAAGATGTGCTAATTTCTGTCGCGTTTCTTCTCCTCAATGTTAAAGCACTTTTTCGAAATGGTAGCAGAAGCAAAAATGACGTGCATAAGTGTATTTACAAAATACCTATATGATTAAATGAATCTGAATTTGAATTTAAAGATAAATGCATTGTAAAATTATAAAAATTTGCGACCGTTTAGTGGTCTAATTTTGAAAACAATTATTAATATTGAATATTCTAGTTCTAAAATTATACAAATACTAAAACTCTACTAAAACTCGTCAATAGCAGTCAGTGGAGAAAATGGAATGCAAATTTTTTTTTCCATGTATATTATACATCACAGATCATTATCACTTATACATTTTACATTATACATGATTCCATTGTTGTATTTGAATAACTTACAATTAAAATAAACAAAGATATATAATTACAATTTCTACCGATGAGATGAATCTATGGCTCCAAGGCCTCGCTAACTAAAGACAAGTTCCTGTAAAAGAAATGCGGACCATTACCGAGCTGATAAGGGATATTTAATTTTCTACATAACCTATTTACATAACCTATCTATTTTTCTATATATTCTACCTTCATAAAATCAATTCTATCGGTCAATTTCTATGGACCGTAAATAAACCAATGCAGGCCTGTTACACTGTGTAAACTAGAATTTATTTATTTACGAGGTATTCTATCATTTTTTCTCTGGGGTACTATCTAGATATATAGTATATGCAATACTACGAAGTTTTAGTTTATTTGTTTGAGGTTAGTTATCAAAACATATCCCATGCTTTCTTTCATATTTTTAATTGGTATCTTTTTTTACCTTATTAAATATATTAAATAAAACATTTGTTTAACTAAGCTTACAGTACAATAAATTTAAACTGTCTTTACTTGCAACTAAGTTTACTTACAGCGTCAATACTTTAGCAAAGTTACTTTGAACTGTTCAGTGTTGGTAATTGTAAAGTAAGACCGATTTTTTCTACGTTTGTAGAAAACTCCTCGGTTGCCTAACTTCGTAAGGTACCGATAATGCTGATAATAAAACTTTTAACGTGCTATATCTGTCCATTTAAATATTTTAACTATTTTATTGTCGGCTTTATTATAAATGTAGTGGCCAAACTCGATATCCATAACAGAATAAAAGATAACACGGTTACTGGAAACCAATACTAAGCCTTCATCAGCGATCTTTCAGTTTTAACAATCATCATCTAAGTCTAATATCAGAGAAAGCTCTTAGCTGTTAAATTGCCCTTTAATGAAATAGAAAGCACTTGGTACTGACACTTTTAATGTCTTTAAAATTAATTAAGTTGCCCGGACGTTTGATGGATGAGAAAGTTATATTATTCATTCTATGTTAAGCTTGTGTCAAACTACGCTAACTTAAAAAGATAACACTAGATATAAAATATATATTGATACGTATATTGACATTGAACCTATTAAAATATTCCATAACTATTCAGTTATGGAAATCTTGGGATTCCCCAAAGGTAAAGAAACCGGATATTTTGACAATAATTCAGTTGTAAAGGGCAAAGGTTAGTAAATCTTGTATCATTTATTATGAAGTATTTTAGTGGATGTTATTAACCAATATAATTTGAAGCAGACCCCCATTGGGCATTATTATGAGTGTGTGTTAGCAATAAATTATTACAATAAAATAATATGAATAATTACATCTGTTATTATTGTACAGTTTTATATGACAAAATCATTAAAGTGATTTACATAATGTTATTCATATTATAATGACATGTTTATTCTCATTCCTGATTAATCATGAATTATTCGGCACTATAAAAATATTTCCAAATTACAAAAAACTGTCATTTGAGTTTTATTAATAATAAAAAAATGGTTCTAAAATTCTCTCATGAGGGACACCTATTCCATTAATTATTAGTTTGAATTTTACTTCTTATTCTGTTTTGTTTTCATTAATTTTTATCAATCTCTACATATTGTTTATTACTTAAAGGGTAACGTAACTTTGAAGCTATTGTAACGGCTTTCCACATATACCATATTTTTCATATATCCACAATTATAGTTTGTGAAAAAATCAGATGCTTTAATTATGTCGGAGAAAATTGTATTGTTTTGATTTTTTATCACTGTTGCCTAGTAGGTATATATTTTACTAAATTAAAAGCAGTAAACTATTTTTTCGGCTTAAATTTTGATAAACAATACATTACGCTTCTCGACAAAGTTTATATGTGTAAGTATTACTTACACTATGTACTCTCTCCAATAATTCCAAGAATATTGGAATGAGTGAAAATGAACAGTAAATATTCATTAGAATTAGATCTGCTGTTTTTTGTTACAGATATTTTTATTTAATTTGAAATAAACATGATGACGCCGACGACAGATGACATAAGGTTACGAACACTTCATTAATAAATTACTTCATTTTAATTATGACAAAAGTTGCCTGGAAGACTGTTCTGATATTTACGTATATAAAAGAACTTATAACGATGCAAGACCCTCTTACACTCAATTAGGTTAGAATTTAAACATCGTAGGTTTACTACACTTAAGACCCAGAATTAGTCCTCTGCTAGGCTCTGATCGACTGTCTGAATAATTTCTTTTTAAATTGTATTTTGCAGACCACAGGCCGACATGCATAAAAGATGCACTATCATAAACTGAATATATATTTGAGAAGAGAGAAAAATGCCGATTATTCAATTTTCTCACGATCTGATTCTTTCTCACAACAGCTGATAATTAGTTTCAAACATACATAATTTAAAAAAAATAAAAGGTGCAAAATAAAAACCCAGGCCTACCATTACATCAGCCCAATTTTCAACCCACTAGGCTATCACAACTTGCGTATGAATATAATGTCAAAGATGAAGTTTCAATCTGAGTTGAGCTTTAAGTTTTGAAGTAGCTTTGCATTGCAAATGCGAATGAAGTGTTTGGTTACAACAGTGTAGAATTTTATAAACTCAACTATTAGTAATTACAACTGCTTCAAGTTAAATAAAAATTATAAGTACTCACACTGAAATTATAAATTAATAGTATGATTTTAAAATTAGAAATTATAAATTTAAGCCGTATGAAATACTCACGTTTACGATTTTGTGTTGATATTTATTAAACATTTTTAAAGAAAAGATGGATCACTAACTCAAACATGGAATCCTGCTCGAAAAGAAATTCAACTTCGTTTTGTCAACCTGTCATTATTGACTGTGAACGCGAAATTAGTTCCACCACTTCAGTCTTGCCGTGACCACGATTCTGGTAATGTTAGATTATTGTCTCAAAAGTCACAAAAGAGATTACATCCTCATATACTTCAGAATATGGCCAATATGAATTCTATCGGGGAATTGTGACAGTATATAGAATTGTAAAAATAATATATACACATTACCTCGTTGATTCACTGCTTCGGTAGTGGAATAAACATACACAAATGAGACTTCACAAATATCCACGTGAGTAAATATTCATCTTTGCCTGTTTGAATGTTTACCCCGACCGAGAATCACACCCTGGGATCCTTGCTCGACAGGCAGGGTTTCTGTAAGCTCGGCTACAGGATCGTTTATTTTATAAGTTAAATTGATATTGATTTAAACATAAGTTTAATTGATTTTAACTACTTGACGTATTAATAAAATCAAAGCATCTAAATGTTATTTAACAGAAGGGAAACTTTTTAATCACGTAATCAGTTAAACGAATTCTCTTTCATAACTAATTTTGAAATAATAAGGTAATTTCTTGCGGAGATTAGAGCGAAAAGAAGAAAATAAAATAATACAAAAAATATTATATTTACATATAAACATAATCCGTATAATCAACATTTCTTTTTTTACTAATTAATTGATAAATTTAATCTCTGTTATACCGAAACAATAAGGTTACTTCGGCGGTATGAATTTGGCTGGGTGAGTGTATCCACACTGGGAAAACCTGTTAAAGTATAGGTATCAGTTGTCATCATAAGATATACATCACAATGTCGTTAAGATATATTGGAACCATTTAGATGGCATAATAACTGGTGGCATAATAACTAAATTGGTGTTTGCCATTAACCATTCCACCAGTCTAAAGAGCAGTCGCGTGGTGGATGAAGTTCCATACTTTGTTTACTCGTAAGAAGTCCGTATCCTGAAGTCAACCGCATACTATGAGTTTGAAGCCGTACGGTCTATTTCATGCGGTTGCATCCGATCGCATTCGTTACTATGTTCGGGGTATCATTCTCATTAGTTAACGTGTGTAAAAGTCCTCACACACATCCTTTTTTAATTGGATTGAAATATACATTGTACATAATATATAAATAAAAAGTTAATTAAGACTACCTACCCACCTCAGACTACCTTGTGTCGGGTGACACCGTAAATGTGTCTATGAGTTTTCCTGCCTGTCAATAATTAAAAGAAGAAGAAGACATACAGGTTATTTTATGAAGATTTTAGGCTCAACAGTTTCAGATTTAAAGGACGTCATTTTTAAAATATATTTTAAATTAATTATTACAAAATTGTTAAAATAATGAATACAAGCCTCTTTGAGTTTAACTTTAAATTACCTACATGTTATATGATACATGTTACATAAGTTTTTCTTTTATTTCCCAAAGGTGTCAACCGAAATAAATATTTAAACGGTATCATTATGTCTGTCATGAAATAACCAAACCTTTAAATTTACTACATATTAAATAGTGACAACCCTTATAATATAAAAGGATAAAATCGGATTTCACAAATGGACTATTTGACGAACACTGAGAGGTTTCACAAGGATTTCATATTTTATAAATTGTATAGAACCCTAAATACAACAAAGCTGTATTGTAAATTATAGTTACAGTTAACTTCAAATTATGTTATATTGTGTGAAACCTTTCACTATACAGAGATATTGATGCATACGACGTAACAAGAACTCTGAATCAGGCTGAAGTTCTATAAAATGCTTGTAAGTTTCAAATTATAACAATTAGATCAGGGCCGTTTAAAGGCATGATCACCTAGCCAGACGGAAAACCTCCCTTTGCTTGTGTAAACATAAATATCATTAGATACCGATTACGGGTAATTGGTATCTAGAATATTTATTAATCTATATTATTTTTGTTTTTCAATTTATTAATCATCTATACATCTATATCTTCTATCTATACAAATACTAAAATTCTAACTGATCGCTTTCTGTACATAAACGATATATGAGAAAAAACATTATTACGGGCCTTCATTAACGCAATAGAACCGAAAATAATAGTTGTTAGAATTTTTGTCTGTTTGATTGTACGTTTTTTCGCGCAAATCTCAGTAACGGAATAATCGATTTTGTTATGATTTTTACTAATGTATTGCCGTAAGCATCATTTAATGTTTAAAGTTCGTTTCATTGCAATCCGTCTGTAAATAAAAAAGTTATAAATTAAAATATTTCCAATTCATAGAATAAGAAAAACCCAGTTCTAAAACAATGCATGTGCTATGTCTAAGCGTAAAGCGTAGTTTTTCCGAAGCGAAGCGAGGGCAGTTTGCTAGAAGAAAATAATTATGTGCTCAGAACTAATATTTTTAAGTTTTTCGCAATATTGCTGAAAAGCCATGAGTGAGTTTTAATTTAAGTTGTGAAGAAATTAACAGTCCATTAAACTTTCATCGGAAAATCGAAACCTCAGAGGTATTGCTGCAATTACTTGCTACAAAAACTGGAGCTTCGTGTAACACTAACTAACCTTTAAACAACTTATAACCTAGATTGTTTGTTATAGGCAATATCTAATCTTTTTTGTGCCTCAACCAGAACAAGGGAAAGGCTGAGCTTCACAAAACTGAATTCATACCCCATAAAAAGTTCGAAACATAAAAAAACTATATATGACAGCAATAAACAAAAACTTTAACTCTTCATATAAATTTACGAACTTCAAACTTTTTGGAACGAACATTAAAAAGTTTTGGGGATTGGCACTGAACACATGGTAACCGCATTTTACACGCATAACATGAAACTGTTTAGTTAGTGCGTTTCGATGTGTAATAAAATGCCGTTAATACTGACCGGATTTTGATTTCACGGCTCACTAAACCAAGTGTTAGAGTCTGTCATAAAATACTAAATCTTTGTCTGTACATTCAATTTTTTGTAAATTTTCATGATAAATTGTTTTATGATGCACTGGCAACAATTACACCATTTTGAAAATTTTCGTCTGTAAAGCATAAAATTTTAATAATCATAATAAATAAATAAATCATAAACGTTTACACACTCACACCCCCGCACTAGGATGCCCTGTGTTGCGGGTGGCATGGACATACACAATTATCACATCACAAACACCCATGACCCGAAAACAAACATTTATCTGTCACATAAATATCTGCCTCGGCCGGGAATCGAACCCGGGACCCCACGCAGCGCCACGCACGGCAGGCGGGGTCACTACCAACTGGGCTACGGGGTCGTCTACATCGTCGTCGTCGTATCATGTATGTATAGTTAGTTATTCATGCTGAACGAAGTCAGAAGGGGCCGCTTATACTTTTATAAATTAGAAACTGTCTGTCACGACTTCGTCCGTGCTGAACAACTAACTTAGTAGAAGATCTACATTAACACAAATTGATAATTTTTGAAGGATATTATCATATTTCTAGCTCATTTATAGCCTGTATTTCATCTGGAATAATATACATTTTAAATTATTAAATAATTTATCAAATTAGTGCTGCGGTTCCTTAGGTTATCCCTCGCATACATACAAACTCACAAAATGTGCAATCACTCCTTATAATATTAGTATACATCAGTGTCTGTTCCCTTTGTATGAAGGAGAGAGATACAGAGCATATCTTAATGTTGGTGTACACGATCATACAATGTAATCCCGGATCATTACAAAGTAAATTAATTGGAATTTAAAAACAATAAATTTCTACAAATCAACGCATGACGTTATTAACAGTTTGATACGTATTAAATAAACAAAAGGGTTATATATACATTACTCTTTTGTGCTGCAGGCTTAAAATATTGTTAAAATAGTATACAAATTACGAGATCAAAATAAGCCAACAGTAAACGCATCCGCTGTCACTTTCTGCAAATAATGATATTACTTCCTTTGTTCCGGTCCGCAAACACGGCATGCATGGATTGCAGAAAACACAAAACAAACAGTCCTTAGTACCTTGACATTGTTAATCGATAAATCTTTTTATGCTTGTATAAGAGACTACGTAATTTTTCAGTTTATTTTTACTTACTTTCAAATCTAAGCCATAAAATCCCGGCCGGGTGAGCATTTAAACTTACTTTAGTAACTTCCCGGATTAAGGTTGTTAATCTGGTATTATAACTTTAGTACTGAAACATAAGTTGTTAATGGTAACGTAAATTTATATTTAAATTTGCTTAATGGTACCTAACCTTAGTTTCAAGATCTATTGAAATAATTGAAGGAACATAATCTCACGAACTTAAATAAATTAGTTGGAGATGGCTTTGGAGATGTAAACTTAGTGTGCGGTGACCACTTATCACCAAAAGGCCCTTCGTTTGTCAGCATCTCCATTATGAAAATATTGGGGTCAGGGAGTAACCACCTCAACTTCTGGATTGAAAGTTGTGATGTGTTACACGGGTACACGATCCCGGCCTCCCTAGCTACTACTGTCTCTTTCCCTACCTCCGAGTCAGTAGTATCCCACTTCCTTTTATCCTCTCTCATACCCACCACATTCCTCTCCTCCCATTCCTATTTCCTTTTTTTCCTAGGTCTAATATCAGCAGACCCCTCCTGTTTCAACACATACAAAGTCTGTTTCGACGAAGATGGCAACCCAAAGCAGATATTACGAAAGGGCCTGGTGGACTCAGCGATTCAGCAAGGCAAGGCGGATGGCCTAGGGCGGCGGTAGAGTGCGTACAGATACCGCCGGCCAGACACATCATCTGATCCCTTCTCCAGTCGTAGCGGTTTTTCGTTCTACTGAATCGAGGAGGCGGAGAACGACTGCATGCGCCTGCATTTGCGTGAACGTCTGCGTACCTTAAAATATCCTGCGTAACTGACTGCTTCCGATGACGTTAAATCCTATGGTGATGGCTTGAAGTAAAGAGGTCTAGCGTGGTGCAAACAGTTTCCGAGGGAGGCCGCATTCGCTTTCACACAGATGGCAATATTTTCAACTTGGCCTGATTTAAGGCGCGCACTAAAGTCTCGTATGCAGTGATTTCAGAGATCATGTGTGCCGATGACTTATGCTTGTTAGAAGCTGTCCGCTTACAATCTAACATGCTGCAACTTCGGCCTGAAACGGTAGAAAAACGGAGGTGATGTCTTTAGAGATACCTGGTCGCGAGACACTAAGATTATCCATTAAGGTTGACGAAAATGTGCTGAAACAGGTTGATAAGTTTCGTTACCTGGGGAACACTATAACATCTAAGTGTGACCTCGATGCTGAGATCAACAGCAGGATCAGTGCTGTAGCTGCAACATTTGTGAAGCTGCGTTCCAAGGTTTTCTGCTTGCACGACTTGAAGCTGGGCACTAAGATGTCTATATATATGGCGATTGTGCTCCCAAATCTTCTCTATTCTTCTGAGACGTAATTTGTGTATCGCCACCACATACGAACTCTGAATCATTTCCATCTAAAATGCTTTCGTGCCATCATGAACATCCGATGGTCCGACCGGGTGCGTAATACTGAAGTTCTGAGACGAGCCAACGCTGGTGGCATTCAGGCCTATTTAATGTATCCGCAGCTTCAGTGGTGCGTCTACGTATTATGCATGACGGAAGAGAGAGTGGCGAAGCGTATCTTTTATTCTGAACTAGAGAAGGGCAAGCGAAAGCATGACGGACAACTCCTCAAATACAAAGATGTTCAGAAGCCTTATATAAAAAGATGCAACATTGAGCCCTCTAAATGGGAGGGTCTGGCAGTACAGTGCCCTAAATAACGCGGGGTAGTAAAGAAGCTAATCCGCGGGATCGAGGAACAGCGTATAGCAAAGCTCAACACCAAACGCGATGAGTTGAAGGCCCGACTACCTGCCGCTATCAATTACGATTATGTCAGCGGCAAATTCACGTGTCCACACTGCGCACGAAAGTTCGCTGCTAAAATCGGCTACTTAAGCCATCTCCGGGCGCATCAGCGCCACCTTTACTACAAATCGAAGTGGTCACTATGATCGAAATCGGTCAGAGTCTATCTCTGACCGATCATCATTATCAATTTAATTTTATGGAATTATCCAGACACCATTTCAGAACATACCAGACAGTATTCCAGACACATTTGGAGGAGTTAAAGGAGTTAAGGTACATTGGAATTAAAGAAATATTTGAAGTCGGAGGTTCATGATTACTAGACTCATCTATGTATAAGGTTACATCGTCAGCAACAACAGAGATCGAACGCTTCAACTGTAAATGTTACTAAAATAGTACATGTAGTAGGAAGGTAAACTGATAACTACGTTAATTATACATTTGTTTAACTGTAGCATAATTACTGAGATTCCAGTTGATTCGGCTAACGTTAATTTGCAAAACATTTAAATTTCAGGTTATAAATGGAGAAATTGTTAAATAAGGTGTGTGAATATTAATTAACTATCTAATTAACTTACAGATATCAATAATGTACTCATATGAAAGAAAGAACAGAGGAAATAATGACGTTTTATGGTTAGGCTACATTAAATTAGAATTCAAAATAGCCCCCTAAAATGCACAAATATTAGACATTTGAACCGATTTTCGGTCTTGTCCGAGTTCTGTGCTTATATAAAAATTATGCGCTTACAGCTATAACTTATATATTGCCATTAAAACATGAGTTCAATTCAAATGGCATCTTCAAATTTTTACCCTATAAAAAGCTAAGGTGAAATAATAAATTATAACCTAGAGGAATATGAAATAAATTTATTAAACGGAATAAGTTCTTCCGATAAAGGTACAACTAATAAAATTTAACTGGACGTTGTATCCGATGGTTTTATCGAACGAGTAACGGCACCACGCTAACCTACCAACGACCGCAACTGCACTGCGCATAAGGACGCAGTTCGATTGCCAAGCAATATGCAAGTTGATTGATTTTCGCGTTTTGTGTAGTCGATCATTGGCGTACAAAATTACACATTTCAGTCATTTGAATACCTCTTTGTTAATTAGTTCAGTACTGTAACATACATTTCGTTTTGCACATTGATTAATACACAGTAGTGATACGTGATGCTAGTAGCGTCTAAAATAACTGATTTATTACACATAAGCTAATCTAGTTCGATTACTTTAAACCTACTCTTTCAATCATTTTATATTTAAATTCATCATAAAGCAAAACGCCTTTTTTACGACGTAGGCCGTTAAACTTTCGTGCAAACACAGCGAAAAATAGACGAATGCAGTCAAATAAACCCACGAATCTAAAATATATTGCCTGCTCTGAATGCATAGCAATATTACGCGCCTTTATTTATAAGTGAGCCACGCTGTTTTAATGTTTTATTGGCTTATTCACTTTAATTTTATACTTTAATTTTATATCGGTTTTATCGAAAACAGTTTCAACTCTTGTGAACATTGAGATTATACGTTTCAGAACGTTAATAATAAATGAATAAAGTTATCTTGTTGTTAAAATTTCAAATTTTGACTGAAATCGATAACATGCAATTTTCACTGTAACAATAACAACTTCTCTTATTGCATTACAATCTGTTGTCGAGCACGTTTTGTGCTGTTTTGTTGGTATTGAGCATCTGTTCCAGAATATTAATAATGGAACACAGTGTAGGTATAAAAATTGATTACCGCTAGAGCTATGCATTTTTTTATTTATTGCTTGATCATTACAGTTTTATAAGTTTTATACTGCTGTACAAACTTTTGCGTAAATTGAAACTGTCATAATTAAATAATAGTGACTATCTTAATGAAATTATATTATTTTTAGAGGTCAGTGAAATTATGGACCGTATCGGTTTGATCAAGGTTTTACAAATATTTGGATAAACTTCTAAGCAATTATTAAATAGTGTTTTTCAAAAGAATGAAGCGAAAATAAATCCATCCCTGATTTCAAAAAGAGAATTGCATTCAACCACCTGAAATTAGTTAACATGCCGATTTTGTAAATATTGAATTTTAATTTTTTGCGCCAGTTTGAATGCAGTAAGTCTCGTATCAGATTGAAGTTAAAAGTTTTGCACGCGGTTTTTATATCATGGGACATTTTTTCATTTTGTGTGTTTGCATTTGGCTAATGAGACATAGATATGTAGTATTCATGGCGGTGTTGTGTGTAGGAAAATCGATCCACTGTTACATCCTTTCTACGTTCCCTTTTCGTATTTCCCTATGCAAGAATACGACGACAGCCAAAAAAAGAAGGAAAACGATAGCGATAACCATTTGTAATAATAATATAGTAATAATGAGGTATTGGTGAAGGAGCATCGGTACCAGTATACCAAGGATAAAATGCAAAAAAGTGCCGTATCTTATCTCAGTCTGCTAATTTGTAACACCATACTCAATCAAGAGGGATCAAGAGAGAGATCATCGCAATCAAGAGGGAAATATGGTGAAATAGATTTCACCAGGCAAAGAAAGATCGGAGACACCCAGTGAGGATGAAATCTGAACATCGTACCTACTTATGTCTGTTGTCAGGAGAAGATACAGACAATTGGCGCCCTGACTATCTACTACTATAGTTACTAGCTCTACCAGCTGGGAGAGACCTACTAACATGTCAAAATTCCATGCTTATTTTGCTGCATGGTGGGTCTTCTGGTATGGGAACTGGCAGTAGGGTAATAGCTCTAAAAATGTTTCCTTATATTAGAAATTGTTATATTATCTCTAGTATGGGTTTTAATGATGATAAGGGCTTCCGTGTCTTGTCGATAGCCTTTCTAAAGACAATCAAACAACTGAGGAGTACTAATGAGCTGCTGAACTCCGCTCTCCTTTCACAATGAGAGGGCTAAGGCTCTAGTTTGCCACGCTGGTCAATTGCATGTTAGCAGAATTCACATACCATTGAGAACATTATGGAGAGGTGTCAGGTATACACATTTGATCACAACGTTTTTCTTCACCGAAGTAAATTATATTTAATGTAATACGCTCATAACTTGAAACAATTAGAAGTACACGCAGGATTCGTATTCATGTTTCCCGTGCGAGAGACCTACGTTAAAATCATTAGAGTATCACTTATTTCACAATAGCTTATTTCATAAGCGCTGCTGAAAGTTTTACCTATCGCGGTCACCAATCCAATTTCCGATCGCGCATGTAGCCATCGATAGCGTATAACTTTGTCGATTTCCTACTTTTCGAGCAAAACTGTAGAGCTGTTTTAGAATTGACCAATTTCTGTAGTAAATAGGGTGTAAAAATTCAGAGGATAAAATTCTTTATTAATATCTAGAGTTTTTGTTATATGAAACATGACTTTTATAACTGTTCTTATTGGAAAAGTAATCTTATTATTGTATTGTTTTAACACTGGATTGAAGTTTTTTTTTTGTATAAAATACAGTCAATTACGATTTATATGAATTTATTACATAGATATATAACTGACCTGAATTAAAATGATTTGCTCCTATATTGATTGCTGTGAATCACGGTCTAAGAGTATTACATGTAACTATCAATAATAATTTCAAAAAAATTTCAAAAGTTGTATGCATGTTCTTTGCTAGATTTTAAATCTCTTTCCGGGTTTTCTATAGGATACATTTTTAAGTGTACTCAAGAATTGCCTGATTCCATTGCGTAACGTGATTCCCACAAACAACAAACTTTATGTAGAACTTGAACAGTTCGTGTACATAAGTGATTTTGTCCAATTATAATGTGAATGACTTCAATTCAAGAGTAAATAGACTTTTTCTAAGTTAATATATTTTATCATACCAGGCCGCATCATTACTTATCGTATGGTGGAATTGTAGTCAAACAACTCAAGGCTTTCTACCTATTTAGTTTAAAAATCATAGTAATTTTGTTCATTTTATATTCAGTGCTCTGTGCATTATATACTCCTATTTATTGAAAGAAATAATTTCATGCATTCTTCCTAGCCCTGTATTAATTTTATCATTTTATGTTTGTTATATATGTATATGATTTTTTTACGATAATCAAGTTCTATTGTATCTATCGAATGTCCAGACTGACAAATAACATCTTTAAACTCCATACGTTATTTCCCCTTGTAACACATGGAGGGCTAATTAGTTTACGAAATTAACACAAAAAAAATTAAATAAATCAATTCCTTTTCAATTTTAACACCATAATGTAATTTTATGATTTATTTAGTTTACCTAATATGAACATGGGAAAATTAATATTATGCCACGCAATTACGTTAATACGTAGCTAATAGCAGTACCTTTGCTACTAGTACTAGTGTTTAGTATACATTAGCATAGTCAACCACGGTTGAACGGCAGAAGCGTGCAAAAAAGTAAACATTTGAAGTAATAGGTTCTCGGGTCCGAATATTTCTTTAAAGCTTTCGGAGTCGAGATTATTGGCCCGTGGGGACCCTACGCTCATTATGTTTCCAAAGATAACATACAAAGTAAAGATGAGACGTGCGACTTGAGAACTGACAGCTTCAATCAGCATCTAAGCATTACTTCACAGCGAAGAAATACTGACAGGATCTTAGATACTGCA
Organism: Megathymus violae; assembly: GCA_003671415.1. Lineage (NCBI taxonomy): Eukaryota > Metazoa > Arthropoda > Insecta > Lepidoptera > Hesperiidae > Megathymus > Megathymus violae. Next base: position 3,288,142 of record PDGT01000040.1, on the reverse strand, counting down.
CCGCTTAGCCGTAGTTGTATTTATTTAATTGAATTGATATTTAAGTCCAACTTTATTTTAAATTTAGTGAAAATTTTAATTATTATTTAAAGTTTTAATTTAAATGTAATTCTTTGTATTAATTTACTACTAAAAGTGACTCAGTCCAACCCAGCGGACACGGAATTGACAATGCTTATGCGTGATAGCTTATAAGATACATGAATAATGGAAACCTTAAGTTTGGTTGGCGATGAGTTCAATCGAGTTAAGTAACACCTGGAAAAGGATAACGCTATTTAAAAAGTTATGTTTTGTCTAAAACTTGAAAACATTCTGTTTAAATCATCTCTTACTCTAAATTGGTATAAAGACTACACAAAAATCCTTTGACGACCACGTAGCCCGGTTGGTAGTGATGAATGTTTGTGAGTGGTGCCGAGCGAGGGGTCGCGAGGTTTGCAGACTTAGAGAATATACGTACAAGGTACATAACATTGTTTACAAAATCTGGTTTATATAAACAAAAGTAGTATGTATTATTGTTTAAACATATTATTTATATTATTTATATACAAATACCTGAACAACATCAGTATTTACTCATTATTTATTATAACATAGCATTAGCAATTAAATATTATTAAAATAACATTATAAGGTGTTAGGGGCTCCATCCATCCTCGAGTCCAAGCCAACCTCCCCTGCGCACTACGAGTGCACCTTGATGGCACCAGGACGCTCCTGCTGGAGGTCATTGGGTTCTGTACGACTCATTAATCAGTATTTCGCCCAACTGACTAGGTACCACCATTTTATTTTTATGAAAATTGGTTGGCGGTGATTTTAATGTAGGCGCGTCTCAGTTTAATCTGTAAATTAAGTTAAATTATAACTTGTGTTCGTTTCCTTCAAGCACCTCTAGTGTTTTTACAGTTAAATGCATATTAAAAAATAATTGTCACATGTATAGATGAAGGAAATATCATCTGGTAATCGGCATTTTGAAATCATGACTAAATAGGCCATAAGGGCCTTATTCATCACATAATGCCTCTTACAATGAGTAAAATAACCTGACCCAGAACTAGACAATTTATGGGTTGTGATGATAATGAGAATCAGGACTAAAAATCTACTGTCTAGACACGAATCTGGATATACTAGTAATATGAAATTTCTTTTCATGCGTTTCCGAATTTAACACTATTGGTGTATAAGAAGGTAAGAACTAAGTAAGTAAGTAAACAGGTCAATTTAATCATCTAAGAATCGAGCTGGCTTTTATCGGGTCGCCATGTTTGCGTCATAAATCTTCGTCAACAGCGTCACCTTTGTAAAGATACAGCACATAAAATAAATGAACAACTGACCTCGTAAGCTTAGATTTCCGACGTGGTTCTATTTATATACAGATAACTATTATATAAAATATACGTTTTAAGGACACCAACAAAATTACAAAATTTCCGCTCAAAATGTAGCTAACAAAATCAAGAATTACAAAAAATGTACATCGAATCCGTTAGAATAACAAGAGACATTACATGACTAAACTTTTCACGTGCATACTGTCTTTTTTATATTTTATGATTTCGTTTAGTAGTTATCAGGATCAGTTTTCAAAAATGTTTATTTATGTTTGAGATTACCTATTCCTTTTTATAACAATCTGTCTGATTTAACGGACTGATCTTTGCACATTGACTGCAATTCGGAAGTATGATAATACTTTTATTTATCAATAAGGTTAAAGAAAATATAAGTGAAGTATAATGAATAAAATTATGCGTTTATCAACAGTTTAACGGTATTTTAATATTCCATTACTCTTTTTTCATTAAACTTTATTGGAGAACTTCTGATAAATAGGTATCCAGATGAATTCATAAAAACACTCTTTAACTGTATTTAAAAACATAAAAAGGTTGGAATATATTTTAGATATTCTATTAAATATTAATAGGATGATGCATTGTTAAAGAGAAAACTTGAAGACTGGTGGCACGCATTGGAAAGGATATGCTCAAAAATCAGCAGAACCAAAACTGAATATTTGTTTTGTGACTTTGATGGTTTCTCAGATGCTGTTTCAATAACAATATATGGAGATGTAATGTCAGTTGTTCTGAATTCAAATACCACGGATCGTTCTTCAATATGATGAAGAAGTAGATCGGGACATAAAACGGCGAATCAATGCGGCAAGTTACCAGCACTACATGTGACCCGAGAATGCTGCTTAAAGTTGAAGACAATAGTTACAAATCGATTATAAGACCAATAATAATGTACGGTTTGAAATGCCGGGCGGCTAAAGTGCGCGAGGAGAAACGTCTCCACTCTGCCAAGATGCAAATGTTGAGATGGATGTGTTGATTGTCGTGCCTATAATAAATAAAGTAAGAAGTAGAAGTTTGAAATGGTTTGGGCATGTGATAAGGAGGGATGAAGACAATGTGACAAAAAAGCGATGACTATAAATATGGGTGGATATTGAGTGAGAGGAAGGCCAAGGAAACATGAATAGATTGTATTAGGATGATGTGATATGAATGAGGTGGGAGTGGGAATAAATATGTCGGGAAAGTGCGATGAATGGTTAGAAAATACCAGGCAGTCGCCGACACCAGATAATAGAATATGGTAAAGTAGATGATGATGAGGGGTGAAAATTAAATGAGAGATCCTGATAATGAAAAATAACGACTGTTGGTACGAGTATATACATCAAATTCGGCTGTTTTAATTAAGTCGAATAAAACAGAATAGAAGAGATAATTAACGGCGAGAGGGTTATAATGATAAAATTATAAGGTACTCGTAGAACAAGAAAACGAGAAATAATAGGCTACTGGAGTATTATCATTATACTGGTATTTTTGTTAAATTATTATGAGAAACGATTAGTCAAAAGTAAAAATACGGAGTTTTTAATTGAAAAGTCCACCACCAAGCAGTCCTCCTTTATACGCGATTAATATGGATCGATAAAAGTATTGAAAAAATAGATGAATTGGATGTACTCACAAATATATTAGAGTAAGTCTCTTACATAAGATATTACTTAACCATAAAAATTCAAAATCATTTAAGGGCTCGCATATTAAAGATATAATTGTCTTTGTATTGAGTAGATATAGTTATTAGGGGAAAGCGTTAACGAGAATCTACATGAGCACTTATGAATTGGAAGAATAGTTGCGAATCGGGTGCCGCACACTCACAGATGTTCAAAAGTAAGCTTTTTTTATGTTAATAGTCGACAAACGAGCAGACGAGCCACCTGATGGTTAGCGGTCACCGTTGCCCATGGACATCAGCAAGACCAAAGGTATCACTGATGCGTTGTCGGCCAGGAAATGGGAAGAAGATTAGAAAGAAGGTACTGGCTCTCAAGCCAAAAAAAAACTCGCGTTTAATGAAGTCGTGACATAATTACTAAATTTAAAGCAGGCTCTTCTCGGCGTGCCAAACACATTAAACGTAGCGCAGAGTGATATATTTTTTCACTTTAACGGGTTATTTGTCTAGTAGGTACTAGGTACCAGACGCATGACAATAAGCAACAAGCGTTCAAGCACATGATTTTAAGGCTCTAATTTGCTCTACTATAACAAGGTGCTCGCTCTTGCTTTGAATCCCTTACAACCCTGACATGGTTGACATGTTTATTTTTATTCCTAAAACTAAAAAATCAAATAAATAAATTTACTACAGCTTATTCGCTGCTTACTTATCATAACTTTGAATTACATATTGTTGACACGCTACCCAGACGTAACCATCCTGTTTAAAAAGTTTGTTTGTCTGTCAGTTTGTTTGTCTGGGATTTTTGTGAAACGATTTTAAAGCTAGATGCAGGAATTAAATTTCTATTAGAGACTGCCCACATTAACCATGGGACTTAAGAATGTTATGCTAACGATTGTAATTGTAAATATTGTAAAATAGAACGACAAAACTTGGACACTTAACGCAAGATTTCAATGTTTAAGTCCTGAAGACACAGTAGTTCTGAATCTAGGAACTAATACACAATGATTAATGTTAGTGATAATTAGTAACATTTTATTATTATTACCAACAGTGTTATCTACTACCTTGTAATCGGTATCGATTTCCAGCTTAATTTAGATAGCACATTATTGAAATAGACCTATAGAGTCCTTAAACTTATAGTAAAAATTAATCACATAACAAGCTTGTTAAGTTGCTTTAATAGCCTAATTAGTTGTATATGCGACATGAGCACTTATGAGTGGGAAGAATAGTTGCGCATAGGGTGCACACTACGGACTTTCAAAAGAGAGCTCGCGTTTAATGATGCCGTGACATAATTATAAGCATTATTTATAATGGAAATACCTTGTGACCAAGTGACAATTCTCGTCTAAACATTCAAATTTCTTGTCCACATTTGACCTTAGAGTGTTAGTATTTTTAAGATTTTATGAGTGATATGGACGACAAAATTTTTACTTTTAAGATATTTTGTAGTATATAATTATAAGAGAAGCTAAAAGTAATGGATAGTACAACTGAACTCATATTTAGGTAGTACTTAGTAAGGAACTTTTTTGCTTTTAGTGCTAAGAACCTACTAATTTTGAATTAGAATATCTCTAACACAAAGTTTGTAGTTCATTGACAAGAACAAGGATATAATACGGATGTAATCCAATAGATTGTGGAAGGATTACACGCAATCTGATTTCCCTCGTTAGGCCACAGTATAACAAAATTTCAGCCACTGCGAGTCCCACGTATGATTCCATTTAAAGGTACGTCGTTGTTAACATCAAGTTAACACGCGAAGTATATTTTTTAATGGTTACATTTCTGTGTTGGATACAATTTTTTTTATAATGACATTTTTTAATATCCTGATTACCAAGTAAACACTCGGGAAAGTTATCCCTTAAATTTAGAAACAGTATCCAACGATAAACATCCCTCCATGTTACAGTTTCTTTATAAATATGGGGCCGTATCACGTTGCGTATACGTATTGGTGGAGGAATTATTGGGTAACCTAAATATTAGGCCAGAAGGTTCTAATCCATTTTAAGTTCTTTATTATTCAATTCTCAAGGCAAAACGACTGATACTTAACATAGTACATGATATGAATTAAGAAAACGTCCATAAAATTTTCTTATGAACGGTAATAAATAATTCAAAGTTTAACTAACCTCATTGATTTTAATTACCAATAATGCAGCGGTTAAAATAGTTTCGAGCCCAAAAGAATACTAAAAAACTAGATAAGACGTAGTCTAATAACTGATAAACGTAACCATGACCGAAAAAAATCAAACAACAGCTGACAGGTATGCAAGTAGAACAAAAACATCACTGCAGTAAAACCGTATGCTTTTAAAGTGAATCTCGTGGAAGATATCAAAGCATGAAAAAGTAACAAATGAAAACCTAACAAAGAGAAAAAGTAATAGACGGAAAAGGTATCAAAACAGAAAAGTAACAAAAATGTTTCCCTCTCTTTTTGTGTGTTTATAAAAACTATCGCTTTGCTATGACACTTTGGTCAAATAACTTTTTGCTTTTGAATGTATTTACTTGAATACATTTTGACATACTTATTTTTTCCCTTTTTTGTTTTCTTTAATTGCCGTGTAATTTTTATCTGTCTAACAAATTGAAAATAATAATTAGAATGTTAAAAACAGTGAAATAAATTACAGGTACATTATAAATAATAACAAGACTAAAGAAAACGAAATAGAAAATACATGTTAAGTTCTATTAAGAGGAGTACCCTTCATTTCAAATTAATTATATTTTACCGACAACCTATCTCGATGTTTTGTCAGGGAACTTAAACCATTGCTAACGTAATTTATAATCTTGTTTCCAAATATGTTTTATTTTAATGAAACAGTACTTTGATAAATGTTTAGAAGCCAAGAATCAATCATAATCTATACTAATATATAAATCTGTAGTGCCAAGCTGTCTGTACAATCCATTTTTTTATCAAATTTCAATTATAAATATTAGTTTTATGTCCCTTTCTGTTTGTCTGTGTGTCCGTCTGTATGTGTCGTTATAACTCAAGAACAGATTGACCAATTTTAATAACAATTGGTACTTATTGATAGCACGTGATTACGCAGATAACCTATATAAAATATCAATTAACCAAGACCTAACCTAGACCTAATAAGTCTAATGGAGGCATAACACAAAATTTTGAATAATCATGTTTTATATACATGATTAAATGTTCAACCTGAAAGAAGTCGGAGGGGGGCACTATTTTTAATTTAAAAAGCATCTTAAAAATAAGAAAATTGACTTTAAAGAGTCGAAATGAAAAAATTGCACTACAGTGCGAGAAATAACTGAATCACTGATTGCGTAACTGATTTGATTCAAAACAAGTTTACACCAGATCAGATCAGATTAAGTTTTTTTTTTCCATTATATGTAAAAATAAGCGCGTGTCAATCCCATTCCAACCTACCACATCCAGATATAAAGAACGAATGAAGAATGATTGAATAATTGATATAATGTTACCTGAATTTGCCATAGATGTGGCCTATGTTGGCGCGGCAGTACAGCGATAGCACTGATCGCTAACCAAAGCGGAATTCCGTGTGTGCATGTACTAAATCAGCTCGGACTTACCTTCAAGACGGGTGGTGTGAAGATCCGTTGTCTTTCTTCACGCGACTTACTTTCTGATGGTTTCTTCAGCTTGTTGGTTCGTCCAAACCGTATAGAGTACACACACACACGACCTTCGATATAGTGGAGCGGTTATAAAGCGGTATGATAGATTATCCACGACAGTGGAAGAACAGCGGCGCGGATGGGCTCAATGAGCATGCGGTTTGCTTGGTAGCCAGATTTGGACTGGTTGTCACGCGGCGGGATTCGACCGACGTGTTTATAAAAGTAATTGAGGGTGGATATGAATTTATGCCTAATCGGCGCTAACATTTCCCCCGGCCTAAAAACCCTCGGTTTTTAAAAGAATTGAAGTAGTAAAATAGCGGCCGGGACAATGCGAACTTCTCTATTGAGAAGGAAGCGGGCAGAGACGTACGGCAGGTCTCTTGTAGATCCCTGTCGACGTTCTCACAGAAGCAACCCTGCAGATGCCATCGCTACCCGGATGAGTGGCAACGACGACTCCGAGCGGCCACTGTAGCGGGGGGGTGTTGTCAGTCACAATGACTACAACATTACCGATAGTTATGGGATTAGAAGGAGTGTTCCATTTTCCTCTACATTGCATTACATTTAGATATTCTAATTTCCAGCGGTTAGCAAACGACTGAACCATTTGTTCTAGTAGTTCATAGCGGTGTAATAAAGTACGCGGTTTTATATAATCGCTATTAGAAGTTGATGCGGGTAAATATTTTAATGGTGTGGTCATTAGGAAATGCGATGGTGTCAACGCAGTGAGTTCTGAAGGATCCTCACTGAGTAACGTTAGCGGACGTGAATTAATCACACACTCAATTTGAGTGACAACTGTCAACAGTTCCTCGTAAGTGAGCAACTGTGAACCAACAACTCTGTGTAAATGCGTTTTAAATGCCTTTATATAAATTTCGTAATTTCCTCCTAAGTGTGGACTACGCGGGGGGTTAAATTTCCAGGTTATCTTGTTAGCAGAGAGCTCATTAGAAAATGAACGATGAAACTCAGCTGAATTTAATAGCGCGTGTACATGGGACAGCGCGGTTTTAGCGGATACAAATGTTTTAGAGTTGTCCGAGTATACAACTGAAACAGCACCTCGGCGCGATATAAATCGTTTGAAAGCGTTTAAGAAAGCAATCGTAGTTAAATCGATAGTAAGTTCTGGATGAACGGGACGTGTAACCATACAAACGAAAATGCAAAGATAACATTTGAAGGGACGAACTCCTCGCTTTCTATAAGAAATAATAGACAAAGGGCCAGCGAAGTCAACAGCGGTGTGCACAAATGCTTTCGCTTCGTTGACTCTGTAAGCGGGCAAGTCTCCCATGAGTGGTAGCGTTGGCTCAGGTTTAACCTTAAAACAAAAAACACATTTATATGTTACATGACGTACTAATTTTCTACATGAGAGTATCCAATACCTTTGCCGTAGAATAGCCATCAAAGTAAGCGGGCCAGTGTGGCAGTGTACGCGGTGATAATGTTCTACCAACAGGTGAACTATGCGGCCCTTACTAGGCAACAAAACTGGACACTGTTGTTCGTAAGACAAGTCGGCGTGACGTAGGCGACCGCCGACACGAAGTATACCGTCGTCGTCTAGAAACGGTGCGAGTTTGCGTATGGAACGGGAACATAATTTGTTGTGTTTTAGAAGTTGAATCTCATCAGATAAATATATGGTTTGTAATACCTTAATTACCTTTACTTCAGCGAAGCCGATATCGTCAGCGGAAATAAATTTTGAACGCGGTAGTTTACCT
>PDGT01000040.1:3115437-3277386 GCA_003671415.1 Megathymus violae | reverse complement strand
CTATTGTGTTCAGTATCAGGTTCTTTTGTGAAATAACGATTTATTGATAAAGTCGATAATAAATAAGATAAAAGAATTCATCGAGATGTAAAAATCGTGCATCAACAAATTAGGTATGCTGTAAGTATTAAATATAAATTTTTGTTAACCTCCTATCATCATCATGTAGTATTTAAATACTTATGTACATGTTTTTATATCTAGTATTTTGGCACTCGCATAGTAACTCTTATAATACTCCTTTGGTTAACTTCTTTTATAATTTCCTGTATCTTTTGTCCATTTATTCTGTAATTTCTTTATATATTTTATTAGTTTTAATGTTTTGTTATTGTTGTCAAATATTTGACAAACGTCCTAAATTATTGTCTTCATGATAACTTTCATTTATATTTTGTATATATTTTATCCTTTTTGGTAATGTTATTTATTAGGCTGAATAGAAATTTTAAATTCGTAATTAGAACACAAGAAGAGAATCATTCCAGAAAATTTGAGATATAAAAGGCGAGCTGTGACGAGATTGGATCAAACTCTCTCTCGCGTGTGAGTCGCAACACTTGGATCTCGACACTGACAGTCTCGCGTGTGGATCACAACAGTGGTAACTTGAAGGAGTCTCATGCTGAAAGTATCGGAACAGTCTCGCGGGTGTAGTCACAATTACGATACGAAACAGTCTCGCGCTTCTAGCCGGAAATCGTTTATTACTCACCGACTCCGGGATACTTCGTGCGCCCTAACGCACGCCTGGTTAAGGCGGTCTCCGTGTGCTGAACACCGAACAATCTACACGTCACGTGCACCCTAAACGCACGCCTCAGTCGCCGAGGTCTCCGTCCGCTGAACGCCGGGGACTCCGATCGTCTTGTGCGCCCTACACGCACGCTCCTGTCTGCAAAGCCTCTGCGCGCTACACGCCAGAGAAGCGACGGGCCTAGCTTCCTACTCACAAGTGACCTTTTTAGTTTTTAATCTTGTAACTCCTGTATTATAGTCATTGTAACCGCCAGAAATTCTTAAATACATTAAATCTTCTAAAAATATCTAGATCTTTTACTTATAACACTACAATCATCAGATCCATATCGTCAATTAATATTGAATAACTCATCGACATCAAACGATAACGCCATAAGTAAACCTTGTAAACTATTGGGTATTTTATGTCTCCCTTTCACTTCTAAGCGTTGATTTTGTTGCCTACGTGCTAGGATTGTGAAGTATGCCGCTATGCGCCTCATTATATGTTCTCTATGCATGTTTCCTTACATATTGGTGTATAAAGAGTATTTTACTTACAAACGATTGAATCTTTGTCCTTACTTTTCAGTCAGTTAATAAAAAATGGTGGCAGATATTCTTAGGATGAAAAGTCCAATTAACTTAGAATACTACTATAAACTTCTACATTTCCGTTATGGTAGATACAGTAATATTTCGTAGCCAGTGAATTCGTTTTCCCATCATACTTTAAATTCTCAAACTAATTAGTTATCGGCGATTCCTAATTAACTCCTAACTTCGAAGAGTTATTCAAGATCTAGTGACAACACTCCATCGTTGGAAATGAATAACAGTAATAATTTTGTCGTCACTTAATTAACAGCGCTAACTAGTTGTTATAGGAGACAAAATAGAGCACTCATAACCCACTCTTTACGTAACAGCGATGCAATGGAGCAGAACGATCATGCTTCATAATATTCTCCTGAGACACTCGAGTGCTTATGGCAATCCATATTACCCTTACATAGTAAATATTTTTAAACTAGGTATCGTGAAATATTCTCGTATTTTACGGATAATAAAAATAAAATGTTTCGACGTTTCGAAAAGCACTCGCATATCTGTCTGTTTATGACAAATGCAGTCCGTTTTATAGGTTAAATTCAAGCAATGTTGTATTCACTGACACACTACATACTAAACTTAAAAAAAATGTAATAAAAAAAGTTTTCTGTTTATAGTTTTCAGGAAATATTTATGGAGAAAAAATATAAGTTTCATATGTAAGGGGAATGAAATCCATCGTTGATTGGAGTCCTAATTTCCCTGCTCACACCAAACGCACTCTGCAAAGTAATAGACGATTCTATGGCCCCCAGTCCATCCTGTTGCGAATCACTGGGTTCTAAATCACCCAGTTTAACCACGATGCTACATGGTACATAGTGCATGGTGAGTAGTATATTATTGAGTTCTAATTTTCGATTTCAATTTGTTCTTACCGGTGTAAGAAGAACTCTGTTGAATATGGTACGTGTGGTATGTGAGGTTTCAAGGTATAATCAATTTCATCATTACCTAACCACAGCACAGACCGATGCACAACCGATGTACTAAACAAATTATAACCGTAGGAATATCAGACGAAACCAACGTTACTTGAATTATCAAGATTTAACATACACTCATCATGCACCATACTTAAAAGAGCTCTTCTTACAGTGATTAGTTGGTGAATTAGAACTTTCATTAATATATTCTTTCTACCTGACTAACTACCGTCCTTCCATTTTAAAGGTCAACAGTGAGATGTTTTTTCTAAATTTCGGCTGCAGCTTTGAAGAGTCAGCTTGCTTTGGTCAGCAACGCATCTGTGTTGTGTGGTATTAAGGTTATTATGGTTGGCGATAATTATTGACCATCAGATGGCCCGTCGGGTCCTTTGTCGGCTATTATCATATACATGGTGCCCCGGAAAGAATGGATACTCCTGAAACACTCAAAGTAGAGCTATAAGGGACTCAAAATACATATAAAACAAAAAGAAATATTTCACAGGTAGTATCTGTTATCTATTTTATTTTAATGCTGAATTTTTCATACTGTTATGCGTTTATGTATAACGTATTTGTAATAGACAAATAAATGAAATGCATAGGGTTTTTCATGTTATAATATTCTTCCTGGACTATATACCTACTAATTGGTATACAGTAAAACATATGAACAACCATTATAATTTTTTGGGATATTAATCTGAAAAAATGTGTGAGTGGCCGATTATTTAAATAATATGCAAGTTTAATACAAATTTTTAAATGGTATAAGTACCTACTTTTGTCTGATGTACTGTACTACGAGATTATAGTTGTTGATTATTATTGTTATTAATAATGATGATTATTGTTATTAATAATAAATCAATATTTTTTTATCTTAAATGTTCTTGGGTAATAAGAACAAAGTTTGAAACAAAAACACAAATTTGCTCAACACAACTTGTTTTATGGCAGTATTAGGTATGCTACCTCCGCACTTCGTATGACTTCAAAACAACAACCTGCAAAACAAACAAGCTAAATATTATAAGTTTAATAATAATTTTGTGGAATCCTTGGGGTAAGCCCATTATGCAGGTATTATTGAGATATACCTACAGATAATTGAATCCCAGAGCTTTTCTATATGCGCAGGATGACTACCGAGGGGATTTTAGTGGCGATGAATCCCACATTACTATCATTCAAACACTCTCCTCTTTAAAAAAAAAATAAAGCCCCCTCTCAACAACGGGGATTACGTCAACAAGGGTCCGACGACTCCCTCGAGTAAAATGCCTGGGCAAGGAGAAATCCCTCGAGTCCCGAATGTCCCACGCATGGGCCGCGCCTCACAATAAGGCACCGCCGCGTAGGATGGCCCGTAGTGTATTGTATTGTGTTGTGTTGTGTTGTATAATTATTGTATTGTATTGTAAAAATAAATAAATAATAAAAGGTACATTCATTTTTATTTTTAAATTATTATATAGTGTTATTAAAAAAAAAACAAATAAAATCATAAATTTATCATTTATTTACATTTATCAAATATGTATTTACAAACTTAGTGCCGGTGTATCTACAAACATCTTCTGTACAAAATATCTTTGCGATTAATTCTGTCTCCTGTGTACATCAAATATGTTGATCAATCGTGAGCTAAAGGGTACTTTAATGTGATCATAAGGGTCAATATTATTAGGTAACTTTGAGCGATGAAGGTAACGCACGGTGAAGCGAATGATCGCGGTGCTCGTTCGTCGGACATGACACTTGAAGCGACTACAACACGACGTCCATTCGTGCTCTCGCTTCTTGTATCGTCTGCTGCCGATACGCTGCTGACTTCCGGTGGTACACAACTCGGTACTTTAATCTAAGCGAGGGAAAAAAAAATATTTGAAAATAAATAAGTACCTTGTTAGAATAACAAACAAACAAACTTATAATTTACTTATGCTATAGGCTTGCATTATAGTTTTTAATTTATTCTTCTTTATATTCAGATATGAAACAATCAGGACCTGAGAAGCAACTCTTATCCGACACTTAAATGTTTTTCTCAGACGGCAGTCGTACCCCAATAGACTACTCAGTATAATCGATAAGTCCGTCTGTTGCACTGATGTGTTAATGTTTCATTTGGATTCAATAAAGACTCAAACATAAAGTAATTATGGGTAATCAACTATACTAAATTATATCTGGTTATTCGTCAACTGAATATGTATAGAAGTGTTCTTAAAAACATTATACAAGTTTTAATAATACAAACAATTAGACGCAAAACTCCAAGGAATAAACTTGAACTAAAGTTTTATATCACCGTGAATCTCTGTAATCTATAGGTGTACAATAAAGGATATTTGTATTGTATTGTTACGTTTGATTACATTTGATTTCCAAATGCAGTTATCTCACAGAGTTAAATTACCTGTGGTTGTGTGTAGTTATTTTCCGTGCACCGTCTCGCTTGGTGCGCAAGGCACGCGGCGTACGCTATCGCATGCGGAATGTAGCTTTGTTCCACTACGCCAGCGAACAATATCGTTGCCATGGGACCTGTGAAGTTGAGTTAGTTTAATAACGTTACGAAATTTCGATGGCTTGTTGTTTATTTTGGTTCTGACAAACTTGGAAGGTCATAATGAGAACCGAAAAAACTAACTGTACTGTATGTTAATCATAATGGGGGTAGGTTGACTATTCATATGACATTAGATAGAATTGAGTGAAAAAAAAGTTTTTAATTCCATAATTATATATTGTTTTAATTAAAATGCAAAGATATTATAGTGGCGACGAGTAAATCCAATAAAATATCGGTCACAAGCAGAGAATTTATGGAGCTTCGTAACCGTAACCGAAACTATCGGATATCCGAAATAAAAATATATACGTAACCGTAACCGAATCCTACAAAAAAAGTTTCGAATAATTTCGGATAGCGACTGAGTCTAAATAAAAGTCGTTACAATTTTGGACAGTTTTTATTGTTTAATTTTTAAGGTTATTGAATTTTTCTATGACTATAATACTACATAATAACTAGAAATAAAGTCAAACGTTACTGTTGTGTGTTTACTGTTACTGTTGTGTCGTGCTTTTTTTTCAAGTCGTAAATCATCTAATATCCGTAACCGAAATTATCGGAAACACGATTGTAATTCGCAATAATTTCACAACCGTAACCATAATCGGTAAATAGTATTTATATGTCCATATCCAAATCTAGATCATAAATTTTATATCCATCACATCGCTAATTACAAGTATCGCGAATATTGTTCTGCCAGGGAAATTTGAGCCGCATAAGGTTAATTGGGAAAATTATCATGAGCAATTAAATTTTGCATTGGAAGCGGTTGGAAATTTACAAAGAGGGCAAAAAACAGCCCTATTTTTTATTTCAGTGCGGAAAAGAAGCATTTACATTAATTGTTTCGTTGCTGTCACCCAAAAATCCCAGTGAAATTTCCTATGAAGAAATTATCATATTACTAAATAAGTTATTCATTCCTACTGCACATCCGATATTGGAGACAGAAAAAGTTTACGCTCATAAAGAAAAAATGAATTAGTCGATCACTAGTTTTGTGGCAGCGTTACACGAAATTAGTTCCAAGTTCTTATTTGATAATATAAACCGACGTACAATAGAACACCTGAATTTTGGATATCGTGAAGAGAATTTAAAAAAAGAATAATTGAAGCTTAAATGGGATGAGATAACATACGACAGAGCGGTACAGTTAGCCTTAAATTTCGAATCAATGGAATGGAACAACTGTACGGGTAATTCTATGGAATATCAAGATGGCTTTTAGAGGGCGACACGAAATGGTTAGAGGCCATGGAGGTAGATGTAATTAGTAGCAAAGTATATTCCCACTGTGCAGATCGTCACGACGATAGAGAATGTCGATTTTGAGCAACGTATGTCATCGATGTAACAACGAGGTCACGTCAAGCAAGCATGTCCTACCGAGAAGCGAAGGATGCGTATAGATATGTGAGGCGAGGATACATGTAAAACTGCGATTAAACCTATGCTCGTGTCGCTAGCGGAAGCAGAAAGCATGAGCTTCACTGGCGCCGTTAGTACAACAAGTCAATGCAACATAGTACGACCCAAACCCTATATGGTGGATATTATAGTGAACAGAGTGCAGATAGCTATGGAAGCTGATTCCGAATAAGCACGTTCAATTCTACCACACAGTGTTTATTTTAAATATAAACATAAGTTTCCTAAAAAAATAACACCCACTACTAGTAAATTAGTAACTTGGACTGATGAGAATTTAAAAATCAAAGGAGAGATGATAGTCGAGGTTGAATTCAAAAGCAGATTGGTTAAGTTGCCTTCATTGGTAAGCTGTCTTTTACCATTTCCATTGAGAGCAAAGGTGAACCATAAATTAAATAGAATGATTATAGACGGCAATATCACACGAGTAAAGCGCTCACGTTGGGTTACTCCTTTGGGGATCGTACATAAGTCAGATGACTCACTGAGATTATGGGGTGGCTATAGAACTACTATAAATGTAGTATGTATGATAGATCCACTCCCCACAGCAAATGTAGCTTTTTTCAGCTTTGAGGTGGCAAGTTTTTCACTTAAATAGATCTTAAGCATGCCTATAATCAACTAAAAGTGGATAAAGAGACTGCAGAACTATTAACATTGAACACTCTCTTGGGTTCAATGAGGATGAATATACGTCTATCATATGGGATTAATGCTGCTACTGCAATATTTCAGCGATTAAATGACAGATGGCACAGAAAAGTCTGTTACACAGAAATAATCTCCCAAGGAATGGATCATCACTGGCCACAATCAACTAAACCATCGTTCAAACATTTATTGAAATTATGCCTTAAATGTCTAGTAAGGCTATGGTTACAGTACTAAACAGAGTTTGTGCAAATTATGGGCTTGCTGAGTATGTGGTTTCAGATAATGGACTTGCACTTATGGGACAAGACTTTCAACAGTAAATAGTTATTTGTATAACTAGAGTTCCTTATCACCCTACCGCAAAAGGACCAGTAACGTACTACTTACTCAAACAATTAAGTCAAAACTTAAAAAACAGAGTAATATGCCCTAGGCAGATCGAGTGGGGATAATGCTATTTCACATACTAACTGCTCCTAGCACAGTAACTGGAAAGACACCAGCTGAAATATTGATGCTAAGAAGTACAGAACAGCACTGTCATTTTCTACATCCTGATCTTGAATTGTCTGATATAGCTAGAAACAAAAGTAATGAAAGTGAAGAATGATAGAAGAGTTTTGAAATAGGAGATCAGGTTGTATTAAGAATATACAACACAAATCTAAAGGGACGACTTTGTGTAGTGACAGGTTTAATGATACCAGTCTTGCATGAATTGAAGTTGCAGTCCACATACGCAAAACAGTTATAATACATTTCAACAGCCAAGTTATGAATACTAAAGTGATAGAGATAATGAGTTTATTATACCACCACCAGAAGATTGACCAGATATTATTGGAAGTTCATTCAATAATCAAAACTATTATTTCAATAATTAAGATTATTGTGCCTACTGGTAATGAAGGTATAGTGTATGTAAATCATATTGTGGGTAGGTTGATTATTTATATGACATTAAATACTAGAATTGGAGTGAAAATAAATATGTATATTTTCACAATTAAATATTGTTTTAACCAAAATGCTTATTATACTAACTAATAATTAGATGAACTTATTCCACGCGTAAATTCAATTTATTATTAATTGAATATACATTTGTGGCACAACAACTTTATGGCATCAGTATTAAAAAGAAGATAATTCACAATGAATTTATTACGGAATTATGGATCTACTAATAATACTAAAGAAATTTAAAAATATCCGAACACTTCTTTAATATTACTGTAGCGTAGAAGCAAAAACGGTTCTCAATGAGAATTAAATTGTTACCCAATGCATAAATAGGAACGTCCTCTCCACCATGCGTTGCCCATTGCCGAGGAACTGCAGCCGAGTGCACTGCGTCAACTGGTGCAGACGATGTTCCATTTAAAGGCAATGCCCGTGGCTCCGAATGACCTGGTCCAGTACCGTATAATAAAGTCGTATAGCGGAGTCCATCGATGTCTGATGGAACCGTGTCTGCGCCTATGTCAAAAGAGTGTTTAAAGAAAAATTGATTGATAATCCAAGTATTTTTGTAACACTTATAATATGTTATAAGGATATTAAACAACATGTTATAAGAATAACACAAATAAATTTGTATTTACGCATTTTAAGACAGCGTGAATAAATACATTAATATATATTTCTATACTAACACGTGTTTCTCTCCGAAACAGAGCATCATCGTTCAAGTTTAATTTAATTTGCAACAATCCGCAAACAATGTATGATGATATATATTTCTATACCAACACGTGTTTCGCTCCGAAACAGAGCATCATCAGGTTAGTAGACTCGTAGAGTCTACTACCCTAAATTAATACTAATTAAAGACCATTTTTACACATAAAAGCAAACATGAATATTCATATACCATATATAACATCAGTATATATATTTTAAAATGTATGATGGAACGTTAACTTTAACAGCTGGATAATTATTCTTTGGCTCACACTGATTAATTATTCTTTTGACAAGATGGGGCTCCAGCTCATAAAAGCCGTAAATTAAAAGAGATGTCGATTCAGCAGTTGGCGATAATTTTATTGCTACCATGCGTTGCTATTCCGTAGTCGGCGAGGTCACCAGATCTTACTCTCTTAGATTATTTTCTCTGGGGATATGTAAAAAACTAAATCTACAAAGGCACGTATAATGTTATTAATGACTTGAACTGATCTTTGGAAAATATTGTTATCGGAATCAATAATAATTATAATTATGAATGCAGTCGTCGATTCCAGCTAAGTATTGAAAACAATGGCCATCATTTTGAACAATTAATCAGTTAACATTTAAGAGGCAGATAACATAAGAAAAATAAAAAAGTACTCTGTTAACAATAAGTTTAATTCAATCCTTATTAACAACACTATCAAATGATGTAATATTACCGTGTATATATTTTCAATCAACGGGCTCAATTTCTTGCTTAATATTTTAATTTTTCAAAAATCCAATGATGTAGTTTTAGTTATCATCAAAATCGGGCCTAAGACTCTTTCAAGCACTTTTCGCTATTCCTCATAGTTTCGGATTTCGCCACCAAAACCCAATTTAAAAATTCAACCCGTATACCTATAATTAATTGTTCAGCCCAAAAGAGATCGATATGGGCAGATAGTAAAAAGTAAATTTAAAGAACGACATACAGTTACCTTACACACTGTTGCAAAATTGTCTAAAAAATTAACCTGCAAATTGTGTCAATGTTCATAAATATTTAAAATAATAGGAACTCCAAAGCGTAACCATATATTCTTTTTGACTCTTTAAACTTGATTTCAAACTTTCGTATAGAAAAATTATTCTAGAACTTCGTAAATCCATACTGAAAACTCTTATGAAACTCTGCTTGGTATAAAAATTTATATGAACGGTATCTGATGTTACGCTTATAACATCTTGCCTTCCCCATGCTATGGTAAATAATATAATTATAGTAATAAAAACAACAATAATAATTCTTTAAACAGGTATTAATTGTTACAATAACGTTACAAACAACAGATGTTAGAACGTACGAATGAACGGGGAATAATTAGTGTCGATGTGCTTTAATTTTGTGAGAAACTGTGAGTCGCAAAACTTAACGTACATAAATGAATGAATGAATGAATGAATGAATAAACAAACAAACAAACAAACAAACAAACAACCAAACAAACAAACAAACAAAGCAACAAACAAAGAAACAAAGAAACAAAGAAACAAAGAAACAAAGAAACAAAGAAACAAAGAAACAAAGAAACAAAGAAACAAAGAAACAAAGAAAGAGAGAAAGAGAGAGAGAAAGAGAGAAAGAAAGAAAGAAATACATAAATAAATAAATAAATAAATAAACAAACAAACAAACAAATAAAATAAAAAAAAAATGTAATACGTTTACACCATGCTTTCATAAATGTATAATATAATATATGTATATGTATATATCTCTTTAATTAATAAACCTGTATTTTTACTTTAATAGCCACGACTGTTTTGGCAAGAACGTATCGACTGACAAAAAGATTTTTATTTTCTGTTTCATGAGATCATATATGTTGGACATCAATTTAAGGATATTTGTTATATATTTAGAAGACCATTTTTTACATCTAAAATCATAAACCTAATTTCAGTCGGGTTAAGTACTAATAAATAATCATAATAATTTCTGACCAATTTGATATTGTGAACTACATCCTTTTGTCATCAGCATATAATTTCATTAGAACTAGATGGATTAAATTATATATACATTTTAATATCATCCGATATAATATTTACTATTCATAATTCTATACGAGTCATTATAATATGTCAGTTGTCAGTATTTATTATAAAAAAAATATAAATAATAAAGGATAAGGTATGAAGCCTTGAGGGGTACCTCTGTTAGTTACATATTAATAGGAGAGGTATAGGTTTGCTCATTTTATTCTTGCACCGGTATTTTTTATTACTGGGCTTGACTCATGAAACCAACGCACTTCCTTAATATTGAAACCGTAATATTACGGTAACAATAGAGAGAAATTTAGAGTTAAGGCGCGCGAGATGTCCTACAGAATATGAAAAATGCATTAAGCAAAAAGCAATTCAAAGGTTAATGATACTGCGGTTCCTAAACTCAACAAAATTCTATTATTTTAATCATAAATTTGTACCAAATGATATTTAAAACCGATAATAAATCCTTCCTAGTATTAACTGTCAAAACAAGGTCTCTCATATGGGGAAATAATAGTCCAGATTGAGAATTTTAGCGCTAATAGTAATATAATAAAATAATGTCATGAACCACTAATATTCTATTTTTACTTTAACTGCAAGAAGTAAATTTAAAACTACTTTGAAACAGATAAAATTTAGATAGAAGCAAGTATTTATAGATACGCATGCGGAGCTTACCTAAAATCGGGTGACCTCGAGGTGTGGCTTGCCCACCGAAAGTCATTACATGGCCGTGATCAGCTGTGACAACAATCAGTGTTTCTGTCGGATTCACCCGCTCTAGTACCGCCAGAAGCGCTGTTTCTAATTCTAAAGTTTCGTCAAGAGCTCTATACGGGTTGTTATAATGATGAGCGTGGTCTATTCTCCCACCTTAAAATAAAAACTTAGATGAAACATTATTTTTGTAATTGATAAAGGAGCAGATGGACCAAATGATGTTAAGTGATCACCGCCTAACTACGGTCCTCCATAGCATCAAAACGAACAGCAAATGATCGACGCATTACCATTCAAGAAGGAAACGAAGAATGTCTTTTTTTACTTTTTCTCGATATTGAAGTCAAATAAGTCAATCAAAACCCCTTTTTATAAATTTCACTGTCGGTTATACTAGTATAATAAAAAAGATAATAAAAAATACTTCTCAAAATGCATGAGTACCATCAGAATTAACGTAGGTCGTACAAAATCCAGCAGCCTCCACGCCCTGGCTTGGTGTTATTATCTCGACTGTTGTTCGGGGCGCAACCACCAATACAGCATTTATTTACAGACGCATTTAAGTTTAAGTAAAAATATATAATTTCCCACTTCATAACAATAACAGAATTATGATATTATCGTCGCGAATGTGCATGCTCCGAAAACCGATCTCTTTTAATGCGGTGTAATGGTTAGAACACTTAACTTTGTCAGAATAACCAAAACTTGGTTATAGTCACATCTAGCAGATAAGTTTTTATGCTTAAAGTTTTTTTAAACAGGCAAATGAGGTGACATGCCACTTAATAGTAAGTAGTTACCGCGGAAGAGGAAGACCATTATTAGGAGGACAATTAGGAGGAATTACATTTAATAATTCGCACATAATTGCCAAGAAATGTCACGAAAACCTTATCGTAGATGAGCGTCATGAATTTGGTATTGTTGTTATGTTGAACGGTAATAGAAATTTGTCTCCGGCATTAAATAAAGAAATTCTTGAAAAAACTTCCCATTATATAAATGGTAGTAAATGTATTGAGAGCTTACGTCGCTTCATAATCGAAAAAAGCCTGAGCCATTTGTGAGCTCGGGATCGTCGACAACACGAATTGGCCTTCTTTGAATTCGATCAAAAGAGGATCTAACGTGAAATTCTGCATTGTTTTATTGAGCATAACTAATTTCTTTCAAATAAAGTTACTATTTTTTTTATTTCATTTCAATATCTTCTTTATTTATATAATACGTATATTATACCCTTAGCTCGAAAAAGGATATTTAACAAAATAAATATATATTTCTAATAATCATTAAATATTACCGTTAAATTATATTGTAGCTCAATAATTATTGTCTTTTCGTTGATAACGGTTTTTTATCTTCAAAACGGATTAAACAGGGCATACCTTCGAGAAGTAAGAAGAATCCTTTGTCATTCTTCAAAAGTATAGACAGTGCCATTCGAGTCATGTCCGCAAGTGAAGGGTCATCCGCCTTTAGCGCGGGACTAGACGACGTATCCTCTTCCGCGTCTGCTGTCGCTCCCCGCTCCGCGTTGAATTCCATGTGAGAATACTCGAATAAACCTGTGCCATATTTGATACAAAGTATTGAAATTTTTCGGATATCATTGCATATTTCAAACTAAAATTCACATTTTTTAAAATGGTTTCATATGTATAATGTGATTCAATATCGTTTTATTTTGGTATCTTAATGTGTAGAATAGAATAGTGGATGATGGTTTTTTTAGCTGAATCCTTCAGGATTGTTATTTGTTCTAAGGGTTGAATTCCTCAAATTTAGTTTATTAACTTAGAAGTCATTTTTTAAAGTACCAAGCTCGTGATCAGAATATATCTGGGATATATGCAACTCCTTTGTAAAGGATAAATTTATATTAATTATTGATATAATGTACAGATTTGCTCTCTCAGACGTTTCTTTGTACTCGCCGAATGATTTTAAATCATGAATAGGTATAAAAGCTTTAAACGATTAGTGTAGGCGATCAGTGTTTTCATAAAAACTTAACGGATATTAAAACAAGTCATAAAAATAAAACGGTTATTTCATCTTTATTTGAATTTACAATTTGTATTACCTTTTATTTTTTAAGGTAAATAATGCACAAGACTTCGTCCCCGAACCGAACGAGTCGTTCGTCAACTTCAAACGCAGTGATAACTACTCATAATCAGATTATGATACACACACTGGCAAAGATCTGATTGATCTGAAGACTGATCTATTCGAGATCTCTGCTTCTAGCTCATCTATGTAATCTTACGAATGAGTAAGCAGTTTAAAGAAGGTTGAAAAAGTCGGATCATATTTAGAACTTCCATCATTTTTCTTCATTCCGCGGCCCTAGTCAAACAAAAAGTTGGCATAGAAGGACCATGTAATGACCGTTTTTGATGATTATATATTTTTCGTGTGATGTGGTGTTTGGTACTATTTATGGGTGCCTCTAGGTTATTTATAGATCATACACAGTAATTGAATCATTTATACCCCATATGGGAAGTTATGGAAAATTATTTAATGTCACAATGGACGTCCCAGCAATTTGTTACCTTAAACTATAGGGATGGGACTGGAGGTTATTTTTAGATTTTTAAGAAATTATTTCAATTCATTGGATAAAAAGTACATTTCTATGTCCAAATATGATGTATTCAGCATGACCAGTGCATTCTGTTTTGGTTTTCTTCATTTTTGTAACGAAATATTATAGTATTTAGATACTTACATATTTAAGCAGACCCGTTTATAGGCTTAGCTAATTAATTAGCAATTATACGAATAGTTTGTTCAATACTTTATAAAATCTATGTTTAGGCAATAATTTGAAGTACATATCTTACTGTTTAGGACTCTAAAATGATGTTACTTTTAAAATATTACCTTGTTAAATGTCTTTTATAATTCCCTGTATCTTTTGTATGAAATAATTATCAACTTGCGAAGTAATTAGAACGAGACTTGGCGATTATATATATTCATGTCACTATATAGATAGCTATTGTTTACGCTTTCAGCAAAGACAGCTTACACCTGCCATGATGAGTCTGTCTTTGAACAGATTAGCAATATCATTTAATATGAATGCCTGAAATTTGTTGAAAAATATATGTGGAGTGAAGTCGAATCCCCCATGCGGGAAACAAACGATCAAACTACTGGTCTTATTGAGTCGCCCATTCAACAACAGGGCTGATAAATACATAATATTATTATATTTTTTATTATACGTTGTTTATGTCCACTATTTATCATTGTTAATAATAAATGAGTACCGAGTAGTTCGAATCTGTACATTCAATAGTATTTGAAAGTTTTGTATGGGTCGACTTTACTGTCGATACATAATTTTTTTTGACAGTTTTCTGATTGTTTGACGGTCTATCAGTTACCACATGTAAAATGTTTAGCATGAACCACTGAGCAAATTTACGAGTAAATAAGCGAGAGATATAGGTCAATGTCTAAAATACTTTTATCTCGAAAAATGAATCTGTGTAAAGTATAGGGGTTTCTTAAGCACTAGAAGATATAATTTTGACTGTTTTAATGCTTTATTGCAATAAATGAATATAATTGTAACCCGTAAACTGAATCAATAAAATGAAATAAACATGAAATTTACCATACGCCACATAAAAAAATTACAATTGTTTCGTATAAAAGTAGATATTAGATTAAAAAAATTAAATAAATATGAAAAAAACTAGTTAAATCCTTGTTTTTATTTTTATTTCACATGATGCAGTAGTACTGTAAGTAAACTATCTGATATATGAATCTGCTGCTTATTCAATTGTGTAATGGATGTCAATCAAGTCCTTCTACGGTGTACTGCGGTTTGTAACTGTACAGTTTTATCGCTGTACTGATTTCCGAAGCGAAACAAAGTGGGATTGCTATTTATCGGTTATCTACGTGAACTAACTAAAGTCGCATGTTTTATACACAATGTTAATAATATATTTAAAATTAATGTTTATATGTATATATTCCTAAAGTTTTCTTAACGTTAATTAAATATGACAGTTTTTCTTTTGCTATATATTTCCAAGAAGCTTGTTGCCCTTTTTATATTTATGTTCATCTCCATTCCACTCGTCAGTATCGACTTTATTAAAGGGAAGTATGCTGTGCATTCAGCTGCTTCACGTAACAAACATATTGTTACTAATTTAATCGAATATAAAGTAAAATTGTTGTGGGTGTTATTATAAATGTGTAACAAAACGTACCTAAACTGTACTTTACAGTAATGACTCGTAGTCGCTTGCCAGGTCAAGGTCCAACGAAGACGACAGTGAGCAGTTAATTTTATTCAAACGCTCACACATCTCTGATTTCCTGTGTTTAGCAGGCGACATTGACACACACAAATGAGACATCACAAACATGCATGACTCAATAAAAACATTTATTTACTCATTTATTTTTTATGAACCATACGAAATATTGGAACCAAGGCTTACTTAAAGCTTATTTATATGTCACATAAATATCCGTCCCAGCTATAATTTCTAACTGGATATATATCGGTTCATCAATCTCAACCGGCTTTTCATGTTCCTTATATGTTTGCTTCCTTTCATTGCTACATTTTTAAGGCTTATGAAATTTACATACACTCGTAAAAGAAATACAAATACATTTTATGTCAATAAGTAACTAATAAAAAGAAGAGCAAACTTATGGTATGGTATGGTAAACGTATGGTATGGTATGGTCACCACTGCTCATGGACGTCCGTAATATCAAAAGCATCATCAACACTGCGATCAAAACAAGCTAAACACAATTTAAAATTCTCTCTCACACACACACACACACACACTCTATTAAAGGTTATAGTAAAGTAAAAGCTAATTGAGTTTGTAGACTAAAGAAAAATCAGACTTAGTGGCTTTGGATACCATTAGTGCATTAATATAATTTTATGATGAAATCTAAAGCTTGGCCCATTTTTACCGTTATTTTAATTTATGATGATTATTATTTAATTTGTTATTTGTGTCAAAACTTAACTTAATTTCACCTACCTAAAATATAATCAACGGATCTTGGATCCAGATTCGCGAGCTGTTCTTTTGAGTGAATATACTGAGCTCGTAACCGTCGCCTCTTTTTCTCTCTAGCCCAGTCTTCTGCAAGATTCCTTCCATCCAGTCTTCTGCCTTCTCGATTAGGGTGCTCAGGATCTGGTGTAATGGTAGGCAGGAAGTGTCGCCTTCCGCCACCCATTATAACCTTTTGAATACCAATTTACTTGTTATAATAGATTTCATTTATAGTGTAAAAAGAAAATATAAGCGTGTGTAATAACACCTACAAGTATGTAAATTAATAAAATTTAATGCTTCAGAATTATTGAGAAATTTTAGTTTAATATTCTGCTTTGGATTATAACATCGTATTCTAACTGACGATATGCAATAAAATTGCCAAAGATAGCTCGCTCTTATACTTTAAAAAAAAATATACATTTAGATTGTCTTTCCTAACAAGATGTTTAAATTATTCTTTTGACAAAATACTCAAAGACTCTTTCGTATCAAAAGTTATTAATGATTTGTTTATCAATTCAAGTACAATATATGAATACTATTTCGTGAAATCAACTGAAGAATGTTTTTGTTCAATTTATAGGTATTCTTAAATCACTATGAATACATAACCTATGACTATCACAGATTGAGGCCTTAATATACTTTAATACTGTGAGTGGTGAGGCTGGACTTTTTTTTTATGTTAAAAGCCGACAAACGAGCAGACGAGCCACCTGATGTTATGTGTTCACCGCAGCCCATGGACATTGAGAAAACCAAAGGTATCACTGATGCGTCGCCGGCCAGGAAATGAGAAGGTAAGAAAGAATATACTGGCTCTCAAGCCCCCAGTCGGAACACGACAAGTCGTTTGGCGACTGACTCAAGCAAGAGGGTGGTAGCTAGCTAGGCAGATTTCACGGAAAGATAATAATACCACTAATAATATTAATGACTTAATAATAATACTGATAATATAATCCATCCGCGAAGCCCTACCACCAAGCAGGCTGGCTTCTATCGCCACTTACGACACCCTTTTCCACCAGCATGGGATTGGGGGGAATATTTTAGGCCACCCCAAAACGGCCGAATGGACTATTCACAACGCTAACCAAAGTTAAATTAGCAAACCTTACATACCTTTGAGAATATTACCTACAGATAACTCTTGGTATGTCCTACCGATATTCTGCACTTAAGCAGTAATGGAATGTATCCAATAATGGAAGGTGCGTGCAAGCTGTAAAGTCAGGCCCATTTTCATAAAATCAATATTCCAACGACAAGCCTATCACTTCTAGAGAATATATATTGGTTATTATATAGAAAAGTAATGTTTAATGAAATTGTCTAAACTAAAACAACAACACGTGCAACTTACAACAAGGTTGTCGATGATAAGCTTTAAAACAAATTAACAGATTTCAAAAATAAAAAAAACTTATTATAATATAACGGGACGAGAAGATCGCAATTGTGATTTTAAACGCCTCGTGTACCTAAGACACTAACTATTAAGTAGATTCTATTGACTAATCTTAATGTTGTTTTATTGGAGCAGTTCTTCATATGAATGAAAAAATAAATAAATACGATTATAGAACCTTCTCCTTCTTTGAAGTCGGTGCAAAAAGATCACACTTTTCTTATTTCTCGGAGACAAGAAAGTCGTACGAACACGACGAACTTTAAATTAGTTTGAATGCTAACATAAGCGATAAACTTGATATCAAGGATTCTATTCAGGGATATCACTACATCTCCGATCGGATTCATTATGTTAATTGGTTTGATTAACAAGAAAAATATAAAAGTCTGTAGATAAACAGTTTGTTCCAGAAGCACAGTAACAATCAATATATTAACTATCGAAAGATCACAATACAAGAAAATAACCATAAAAGACAGATGGAGATAGAGTGATAGGAAGATCGAAAGCACAGGAAACAATCTTAACACTAAAACACAAACAAAAGAGTATTGGTGTGAGTGTAATGTGATATGTATGTTGTGTGTAATGTATATAAACAACATAAACATATGTATGAATGTGGGACGAAGGTGCCTTCAGTTTATAAATCTTAAATAAAAAACAACGCTTATCATTCATTCGAGTGTTTGTGTATCTGTCTTTCTGACAGTCACATGAAATTTTACATATTGATTTTGAGGTTAAATTTTAGAGTGAAGTATTGTAGATAGGTAAAATTATTGAATCGAAGTATTGTAGGTTGTACAAAAATATACAAAAAATTATCACTAAACACCGTAACCCTGCTTATAAATTTCCGTAGTACCTACTAAACTTAAAAAACTAACGTATTTCGTCACCCATTCGTATCGTGTGGAAAGTCTTTATGAAATTCTGAGCCATTTGAGTTATAAAATAAAAATAAATGTCCTGGATACATTTATACTAACGGTCGGTATTACCTGCATGTTGTAAATCGACTCCGAATTCCTTTATTCCTGTAGAAGCAACATTAGATTTAAAACTGTAACAGTAAACGATAAATTTTCAGATCTCTCAGAGATAAGCTCGCGGTTTTTACAAATTTTCTTCTTTACTGCGCACCTACTACTACAGTAGAAATTAAACTAAGCCTACCTAAATATATCTAATAATATTTATGACGACAAATAACTATTTTTTTCTATCATGAACATAACAAAAAAAAACAAATTTATAATAATGTATTACAACGAAACCACGGCTTACCATTTGTTAGAAATTTCACAAATATAAAATAAGTAACCACAAAGTTCAAAATTAAATTAAAATATTGTCAACAAAATAAATATAAATCATGTATTCAAATACAAATATTTTAACTTAATGAAGTTCAACAAACTCATCCATTAATCAGTCACTGTAATTAGACAGTTAACAAACACTTATTAAACATCATAATTTTATATCTCAAACCTAATACAACTAATTGCTTAATAAATAAAGGGTTCAAATTTAAACAGATGCGAAATACCTTCAAGAAGTAAAATATTTTAATAAAATTAATAAATTTCTGGAAAGGATTATTGATAAGCCAACCAACAAATTTAACTACTTGGTTGGGTGCACAAAATATAAATTTACGATTTATTACATACTAGCGGCCCACCCCGACTTTGTTCGGATTTAACAATTAATTATTTTAGATATATACTTTATATGTAGCCTTTGACCATCTAGAATTGTGTACCTTTGTAATGGTAAAATAATTTTTAAAATAGGCGTCGTGGTTCTAAAGATTACTTTCCGTATATTTTTACACAAACTGACAAAAATTGCAGTTTCTCTTTAAAATATTTATTATATAAAAGATCAATATCCAATATCATAGATTTAGTCAATAAAAGCGTTTGCTTGATTTACCTACTATAAAGATTAATCAAGTCCTACTGGAATAATAATTTTGCGAATACTGGGTACACATAACTTACACATTTATTAGCAGATGCAGAAGTTCGGTGATCACAGTCTATTACTATGTATTTTTGTAGACTATAAATGTATCTTTCAGGTCATTGAGACACTTGAGCTGAAACTAAATATTATTGTCTAAGTAACCTTAGGGGTGTAAGGGGTTCCATCTATCTTCAATTCCAAGCCAACCTACTCATACCATTCCCACGGTACTTGTGCATGTTGCTAGGGATTCTTACCTGTGTGCCTACCACCTTGATTCTTCAATACACCGTGATTTTTTTAACATTTAAATTGCGATCGAGAAGTAAGTTAAAATTACTATCTGCTTTGTTGTTGACTCGCAAAACGTCGATGATAGGCTATGTATTTATACAAAAAAATCTAGCATTTAGCCTTTTTAATTTTAAGAGATTAAACAGAATCGCTTCCTTTGATAATGATAAACATTATATCGAATTAGACGAAAGCTTTTGAAAAAGTTCTACTGAATACTAAGTATACATATTTTAATTTCATTTTTATAAAATAAAAATAGATGCATATTCATAAAAAATGACAGTCAAATAAATATTCTCCTCCTTATACTGTCTACAAAAACATCAAACCTTTTAGTTTTCCATAAATTTTAAATTTTAAATTGATATACATAACGTACATTTAAGCGGTAATAGTCGGTATATTGTCAGTCGTGAGGTCGACCTAGTTAGTAACTTCGGGCGTATTAAATATTTTGAGGGCGACCGCTTGTGATAAAATTACTCCTCTAGTTTCTAGTTGTGTAAACCGTCTCACAAGCCTTTAAGCGGTATTATAATTTCAGTTAGTCGGGTTGGATACTAAGCCCGTTATGAGACACGTGTCCTATAAAGGGCTGCCGAAAGACAAAAAATATTATAAAAACGTACATTTATACTCCTTCCTGGTTCGTTTTCAACTAACTGCAAAGCGATGTCTTTACAGTCTTTTCGCACAGTAGGTGGCACCCTGCTGTCATCTTCCCAGTACCTCGACGGTGCATGGGCGTACAGAGCCGCTGGAGTGGCATGGGTAATGCGAGCTGTAGTCACGATACCACTTGACTTTCCTGTCACATAATAAATTTATTTATTTCAAAATTACTTGTTGTTACATATCAAATTAACCTTTGCATAAATGATTAAGGTTATTTGGATTTTCTTAATTATTAATTTAATTTCATAATTCATCAAGCTCCTCAACATTTAAGACAACATACGCAAAATGACAATTAAGTTATTCGAAGGTATTAAGATCAAAAGGACATTAAATTTTATTGAAATAATACTGACATGACAAACTCACCTGCGTCATGAGCCCAATCAATCAGTGAGGTGACTTTGGAATGTATAGTTGAGGCGCAATTATTAAATCTGCCACCGGCATCTAAACCCAACGTCTCGTATCTAGCCTTAACCCCACACAGAAGAGCAGTCGCACACGCTGAAGACTCGCCTGTTTGAGCGTCCACGTTATATGTCTAAAAATATATTTCAAACTTATCATTATGAAAATCATCATACTATGTGTACTGTAACTGGTTACGGTTTGTGTCAAGTGATTCGTCGATTTAAGCAACTTCGGATGGGTTCGGTAAATGACTAGGGTAATCGCTAGTGGTAAAACTTTTTTCATTTGTATTTTAAATGGCAATTTGAGCCGGCCGTCTATTTCATAGCAACTAATTGCTATGATCAAATATAGCTACGTTAAATCTTCGGGTGGCGAAAGAACTTTAGACTTTTGAATGAGCTACTAACGTTTTATCAATCCGCACTTGAAAGATTGAAAGGCTCTTACAAACCAGTATCCCAACCACCAATGAGTTGAATGGATTACATACTAACAAATACCCATACTATCAATCAGAACCAGTATTCAATGTGTCGTAGAGTACAATAATTCCAAAGAATGAGTTAAAATGTCTTAGTTTCTATGTCCTATGTTCCTATGTCTTAATTATATGAGCTAGGGCGCGGAATTGCTTTATATTGAAATAAGAATAGATATTGATGCCAGTTAACAAATAGCCATGCTTTAATAATATAAAAATTAATATAGAATGAAAAGGAAAAAGAAAAGAATTTACGTAATTTATTAGTTTTGTAGTAATCACAACTTCCAGTGGTTCCAAATCCAAAAAAAGGCTTTTTTACATAAAATAATGCTTAACAACAATCCCGCCTGATGATAAGTGGTGATGGAATCTAAGATATCGAACACACTAATTTATAAAAGCCGGCGTCATTCCCGCGGCTCCGGGTACCTTTTGAAGGTTTCCCCATCGAAAAGATAAAAAAAACAAAAAGGTATGCCATGAGACGTGCATTCAATATACGCTCCATAATCTCATAGAGTATTGAGGTAATTGAAATTGGTTGATAATCACAACGGTGAGCGCTGTCTTTTTGAGCACGGGTTACACATAGGCAAGCTTCCAGGATTTGGGCATTATTCCAGTCTCGAGAGAGAGGCGGAACCGAAGTATCAGTACAACTAGACCGCACAGGCCTTTAGTACAATCGCTGGATCTACTTTTAATGCCAATCAGTAATGTAAATAATATTTATACTGTATTTATTTTGAATGAATTAATCAACTTTAACGAAGCCTTTCATACAGCTTTTTATTAACTTAACCAACAACCCCGTCCGACTGCGATCGGGTTGGAGTATTATATAAATAAATTATTATTGAAAATTTCCTATTTTACTGATATTTTAAATATATCATCTACACACAACCATGTGATCTTACTATACACCAACTATCATGAAGATAGGTCGAGTCGTTATTGAGTTATCTCGAGACATACAGAGGAGCTCAACAGATTTTTATAGTAGTGTATGGATATGGGTGCCAAGGTCTAATAAAAAATGAAATCAAGAATATTAAGAGCCTCTAAAAATAGTTTCCATTAGTTTATTCGGTCTTTGATCATTACATTGAAATCAATTTGATCATTACATTGAAAATTAATAATTTTTAATGTTAGTGGGTGTTTTTATATATTTTTGTAGAACATGAATTAAAGAATTTCTTTGAAAAAGTATTGAATTAAAAAATGGTGTCCATGTTGCCTATTAACTAACTAGTTTCTTCCATCGCCAGTGCCCTTTCGATGTGTAGCGAGTGGAATTCGGACCTCAATCCGTTTTATCCTGGACATAAACTCGGGAGAACGAAAGTCTCCCGGTGGGGAAGTGGGGATCCCCGCTGTTTAGCGGCGGAAATATTTCTTTATAGTACCGTAATAATAATCTAGGGTCGCAGACAGTCGTCCCCCAGATGTTGCCTATTGTTATTATTTACATACATACACTATTGACAGCTATACCATAGGAATGATGTATGATGTGATATAATATGATAGCAACTATACTATTATACACACATGATGTTTTCTTTCACAAAAATAAGTAATAATTTCTAATCCTAACAATTTGATGTGGAAAATGTAAGCAATTAAAGTAATTTGATGTCAGGTTCTCCAAATGGAAGACTGACATTGAAACTATTCATGCTACCGTGGCTTTTTTCAAGCATGAAAAACAAGGAGCAAAGAGCAGATATGTCATCCCCTGATACAGTATCGCCGTCTCCCACGCAAATTCATATTTTCGAGGGCCATCAAAATCACCAAAAGGAAGTGATGCTTTTTTTGTTAGATGCTTATTCTGTTAGAAGACTAAGTCAAATAGAGCGGTTACGAATTTTGAAAAATCCGAGCTCTTTTTGACCCCTTTCTGCTTATACCGCCTGAAAATGCATTTAGTTGTCGCACACCTTTCTGAAAGTGGGTATGTGGGAGTCGCGTTATTCAGTTCAAAAGTTTTTAAGAGCGAAGTTGTTCTTGATTTTCAGTTTCTTATCAACTGCAATTTTATGTTGAGAAAGTTGTAGTAGAAAATAAGTATGTAAATATTAAATGTAACAAAGACAACGTTACCTTTGCCAACGCCACGGCGGGAAATGTGTCCCACGCTAAATCTGCGTCCTCACCAGCCTGGCCACGCCGCTGCCCGCGCAAGATTCTCGCTGCCGTTGCCGTAGTCAAGCTCATGCCGTCACCTACTACTAGGATCACGTTCCTTCAAGAAACATAAACATATAATTACGGGTACTTTATGAATTTAGAAATTTGGTTAATATCTATACATTTTGCAAAATGTGTGATAGGTATATGTTTAGACATACTCGTATGTAGTAACAACACATATTCCGCCTTATTGACTACATCATATTGTGAATAAATTATAGTTTAAAAAAAACTAAAAGATTACGCTTTAATAGCAAACCGAACTAAATAATGTGGAATAAGAATAAAATAAAAATTAAGTTATTAACAAAATAATTCAATTGTAGTAAAAAAATCATGGTATGCAATTTACTACACTTTCATAATAACTCTTATTCAAAAAAAACTAATAATACAAAGAAAACCCCTTCAAACAAAAAAGGGATCTTCGAAATCGGTTTTGAAAGTTCTGAGGTAACAGACATTACAAAAGTGAATTGAGAAGCTGCTCCTTTTTTAGAGCCTTTAAAAATGAATTTAACTAGACTGCGATTTACAATTCATTCCAATAAATAAAATGGAAAAAGATGCAGTGTTGTCAGTTTTTTCAATGATGTATATCATATAAATTTCAGCAATATTTGAATAATTGAAACCGAACTATATCGTGGTATTATTCGAAAGTGTTTGCCCAAATGAATGAGATCCGTTAAATTAATTACGAAGCGCAAGAAATAAATAATGTATAATGTTTCCCGAAAGTGGTTTCCATATCTGTATCAGTTTTATGATCCAACATGCATTGTTAATATTTAAATACATTCTCTTCAGTTTATTACTATTGCAATAAGAAACAAAGACAAGATATTGCAAGTTAAAATATTTATAAAATTGACTCCATTTAAAATAATGTTTTCCTAAACAACATTTGATAAAAAATTTACATTTCTCAATGAAATCTTACCATTATTTTTTTGTCGATAGCCAACATCGACCACTAGACAATCTAAGGCATTCAGTTCCCAGACAAGAATGTCGAGGTAAACGTCCATTTTAATGTGCTCTCCGATATTGTTATCGTTGCACGTTAAACACTTTTCACGATTGATTCTAGGAGGATAGCTAGTCAAACACCTACTCTACTTAGACTACCCTGCAAATATTAAAAAAATATTAAGTATAGAAATGATTTCAGCACTCAATGCAATCTAATTATAACTACAGATTATACTCCTATACATCTGAGGGTTTCGGTTTTTATTCTTTGCATGGGTTTATGACACTGATAAATGTTTGTTGTCGGAACTTAATAGCTTTGGTTGTAATTTTGAATGTATAATGTAAAAGTGAATGTTAGTTATGACAAAGGCAATTTTTATGCCGCATGTTGATACATGTTTTTGTGTATTGTAAAAGAAAATAGGCAACATAAATATTAACGATAAAGAAATAGATTTACATGAATAAAATGGACATCAAAGCATCATTAAATATAATAAATCATATCTGCCCATCACTGAATTTTCTTTCGTGATTGATGATAAATTCCAAACATTTACATATTTTACAAAAGATATAATTATTGATGATGTTACACTCATTAGTTTATCGATTGTGAAATGAATATTTAGTGTTAATAAGTTCTATATTCTTTAGACAAATACCTACTGAATTGAACAAACGTAAAAATGTTCCTAAAAATCTTCAATTCCATACTATAGTTATAACCGTCTTCGCTCGGCTTCAGAAAACCTTCGCGTGACGTTAACAAATAACCACATCTAAAAGAACTGTTATAAATTTTATTGTTACAGGAGTCAGTTTACCAGTCATATGAATTAGAAATTTATATATTGCAACAGCAAAAAATCTTTACTAACACTTTTACTTCTTATTTGTAGTAACTATTTTCCCGTATAAATATGTCCTAGATAACTCATAATATATACTACAAATATATCGTGTATTTGTCATTATTTCGTTTCATCGAGTTTAAAATCACAACGGTACTGAAGAAGTTTCACTTCAATAATAATCTATCAATCGCTGTATGTCACAAAATCGACCCTATACATATAGGACTGTAGTTGTTTTGTGTTGTGATCATGGATTGTATGCTTTTTTATCATTCTTATACATTGGGCATGTTATGTTATTTGATAAAATACACTTATTTTTATTAATTTACAATACAATAAATGACGCTAACCAAAATACAAAGAAAAATAAATATACTATAATATAATATAATAGACTAATAATAGTACTAAGCAATAGAAATTACTGCGGTAAGACTCAGACGCATTAGAATAATTGCATTTTTTTTCAATTACTCAATTGAACAAGCCAAGCCAAAATATAATAAATCAAGAGCCCAATTCACGTTTATCTGATATAGCAATGCACGTAATTTTTAGTAAGTCGCATGAAAACGATACAAATAACTAAGAAGTATTTAGACTAGTAACACGCCCTCGCTTCACTTCGCTTCGCTTCGCTTCACTTCACACCTTCGCCTTACGTTTAAAAATATTAGCCGCATTGTTTTAGGAATGCGTTTTTCTGATTTTTATGAATTTGAACCAATAATTTGTTATAGTAGCTATAGGCATATATGTATTTACTATTCTCTTAATATAACGTCTATGTTAACTTTTCTTTCGTACAGAAATAAACTGATTTCCTGAGATAAAAATATCCTAGATTATCCTCTATTTGATTGCGTACTATTTGAAAGGTAGGATTCAATGTATTAGCAAAAATTATGCCAAATCATAAATCAATAATTGCAATGGGTGTACCATAGGGCTCAATTATCGTTCATTTCTTTTTTATGGTTTACATTAACGATTTGCCGCATTTCACTAACAATTATGCGGCATAGTTTGTTTCCTAAAGACACATCTTTAATATTTAAGACTGAAATATTAAGTAAATACTCACCCGTAGCCTATCAATATTGTTACGTGTCAGTTTTCACAGATTAGAGAAAACGCAATAATAGTTCCGCAAACACTTTATTACTAATTTAGCAATACACTCATTAGCATTACTTAATCGACGCAGCCTCAATGAGTTTTCGCTTCGTAGAGAGAACTGTTCGCTTCCGTATTCGAAAACCGAATAACACGCGGGCATCCCTACTTTCTATTTATACTGCTTTTTGGGTTACCAAAATAGAATGCAATTTGTGTATAGAATAATCGATGATGCAGGTAACATCCATGTATGCGATATTCAACCTTATGCACAGGGCACAGCGGCGAAAGTCAAGTAATGTGCTCGGTGTTTTTTGTCACCAATTGTTGATTTTTATAATTTTCCGCAAAACTTTCACGAACCTTTGTAACAATATATTTATAGTATTTTAATATACGAATAAATTTAAATATGTAAAAACAGAAAATCGATAATAACTGTCGTGAAAAGAAAATAAGCATAATATGGTTACATCTCCATATCGCCTACAAAAGATTCATCGTAATATTTTGGTGCTTGGTGTTTGTTTTTATAATAAGGTTCCAAAGTTGATACGTAATATAACTTTTTGACCTTTTTTACATAAAATGAGTTAATACTTAACAACAATTCCACCTGATGATACGATACAGCCTAAAATGTTGAACTCATTAACTTATAAAAGCCTATTCACTTTCCTCTTGAACACTCCCACATGAAATATAGGCGGGAACATGGACGTGGGCAAGCTGTTCCAGTCCTTTGCAGTACGCATGACACAAGACGACGCAAACTGCGACGTCTGCCCAAGCAGACTGTTCACGACATAATTCAATGGAGGAAGGGAATGCAAGATTTTTTTTCGTACAATTCCTGCGCTCTCTCTCCAAAATGCACCCTACAGAAGACTTGAGCGACTAGCAACCCTGCGCCTATGCTTTGAAGATTGATTTCAATCAGAACTGTGTCACCAATGAGCCTCTTTGCACACCTCTTTAGTGATTATAAAGCTGATAGGTGATATTTGGGAGTATCAAACCAAATGTGTCAACAATGTTCCACACATGGTCAGACCTGAGCTTTGTACAGGATTAAAAGCTGTTTCGGTGTGAAGTACCACCGCACCTTCGCAAGGACCCCAAGTTTCCAAGCAGCCGCTTTAGCTTCGGACTTGATGAACGGACCAAAGTTGTGGTTCGAAGAAATGAAGACAGTCAGAGCATTCCAAGGGTATATTCTGGAACTAGGAGCCAAGGTGAACGGGCTCCTCTAGGCAGAAAACAAATACGTCTGCAATTTTGAAGCATTGAATTTTACTAGGTTGACATCGCCCCATTCGGACACTGCCAAAAGAGTGAGATTCATACGTTCCACCATGGCCTCTCTTTGGGACTGTTTTTCGTCCCTACTGGTCCGAGCACTAGGCAGGTATGTCTCCACTACTGTCCTGTCATTTGCAAATCATTAATGTAGAACAAGAATAGAGTGGCGAAGAGAGACGGACCCGTAAGGAATTCCGGCGTTCGTTGCCTTCGATTGGGATGAACAACCATCGACGATAACTCAGAGAAACCGATCGCGACATATGAAAGGAGAGCTTATAAGTAGGTAAAGGATATTATGGTATAGATGTATATTTACATGATAAGGACACCGAGAAATAACATTGCCGCAACCGATTTCGCACAAGTAAAAACTTACTTTGTAATTGACATAATTATGTTGTTTTAAAAAATATGCCTTGGAGTTTCTTCCGACGTTTCTTATCCCCAGTGTTGAATCACTTCTTCGAAGCAGTAGTAGAAGCAAAAAATGACGTGCATAAGTGTATTTACAAAATTTTTTTTTTTTTATTACAACCCATAATAAAAGCTACTAAAATGGCAAGGATCATCAAAATCTGTTCAGTGGTTTTAATGAAATATGAATACGTGGTCAGTCAGATGAAAAATAAAAAAATTATATATTTTTAGACCTACATTTGAAGCCTAACTACAGTAAAATTTTCAAAATTATTGAATACACAAATTTGGCCGTTATACGTTATCGTTTTATTATTTTTATAAATATATAACAATATACTATTACTATTTCTATTGCTTTTACTTTTTTGTAGAAAATTAACGTTGTTTTTAAATTTGATTAACTTACAATCATACACAAAAAGTACGAAATAGGATGAAACAAATATAAATCTTACAGTGATTATTCGTTTCGCGTCGAGTAGATATAACGGTTTTTGGATACACGGTTATATTTTTATGGCAATGACATGTATCACACGGGTATCAATTTCGCTAAATTTCTAAACTAGACCACAGATGAAATTTAAGTAAACTGTTTGTTAAAGCAATCAAAGACCGTTTATCGGCATTTTAAATGTAATGGATTCATTAAGCAAATTCCAACCAATTGTAAACGTTGGATAATTTTGTTTTGCCCTTACAACGTGTTTTAATAAGATTTTTTATTGTTGTTTAAATTAACTCACTGTTCGTAAATTTTATAAATCAACATTGTGATATGATGTAAAAAATTTGACTGTAACGGGTACTCGCGATTTTTTCATTTTTTAATCGTATCAGAACATCTGATTGAAGCCGGTTTATATCATTGGATTGAATTGCATAGTCCACTGGTGAACTCCGTTGAACGTCAATACATTCCACGTTTAGTAAGAGAAGCCATTAAGATCAAAAACCCTTTAAAAAATTTTAATAAAGAAGGTCGGTTTTAATTAGCTCAAACGTGGAATCCAGTGTCAAGTTCAGTGCGTGAAGATATTGTTAGTATATAACAAATAAGAACATAAAACGAAGTAGATATAAAGTTGTCAGGCTTATTTGTTATTAGTGTCTGTCAAATGTCAGTTGTCAAGAATTTCTTCCCGCCACTGCAGTCTCGCCGTAACCAAGGTCCACGAAAATGGGTCGAAATATCGATAAAAATACAATAATCGTAAGTACCCGTTAGAGTTAAAATGAAATGTCCACGATGAAATTAGTTTGTAATCATAATGTAAAAATATACACAGTAATCATATTTTTAAAGAAAGGTTTTGAAATTGTTGGCCGTATAGGGCCGTATAGGGGTTCGGCCTAAAACACCCCCCAATCCCATGCTGACAGAACAGGTGTCTTAAAAGGTGACAGAAGCCAGCCTGCTTTGTAAGGTGGTAAGGATTATTTTATCAATATTATTATTAAGTCATTCATATTATTATCAGTATTATTATCTTAATCTTATCTTAAAACCTGCCTGACCTGCTGCCACCCTCCTGCTTGAGTCAGCCGCCAAATGGCTCAACGTGTTCCGGTTGGCTTGAAAGCCAGTACTTTCTTTTTTGACAACCCCGTAGCCCAGTTGGTATTGACTCTGCCTGCCGAGCGTGGGGTCCTGGGTTCGATTCCCGGCCGGGGCAGATATTTATGTGACAGATAAATGTTTGTTCTCGGGTCATGGGTGTTTGTGATGTGATAATTGTGTATGTCCATGCCACCCGCAACACAGGGAATCCTAGTGCGGCGGTGTGAGTGTATAAACGTTGTGTGTAAACGTTAAACGTAAACGTTTTAAACGTTCTTTCTTACCTTCTTGTCATTTCCTACCCGTAAAGGCATCAGTGACACCTTAGGTATTGCTGATGTCCAAGGGCGACGGTTACCATCAGGTGGCTCGTCTGTTTTTTTTGTCAGCTAAGGTTCTCCATCTATCCTTAAGATCAAGCCAACATCTCTTCTTCAATCTATTAAATAATTAACGAGGCAATGGTTTCAGGTCTTTCTTCCTCAATGTCGCTGAGCTATGTACCATCTAGTTTAATACTCGTCTATTAAACTTTCGCATGAATTTAAGAATAGATGGCGATTCTTATATCTAAAAAATGTTTTATGACTGTTTCGATTTTACTATGGAACATCCATTTTCTTTACAGTTATAAGCAGGCGCTTCCTTCATAACCGGTAACTCGTCGATATTTGATAGGAAAAGCCTGTCGGGTTACGACTGTTGTTTTGTGGAAGCGATCACGTACCATTAGGTGGTCTGTTTGGCATCAGGTAAAGATTAAACGACGTAATCCATCGAAATTATATTACCCTATTTTGTAATTATAATATTTCGTCGATACAACGGTTCATAGTTATGACAAATTATTAACAAAATATATGTTTATTAATTTGAAATGATTAATTATTTAATAAGATTACATAACAAATCTGTTGAGTCAGCTAGAATATAGAAAGAAGGAAAGAAAGAAAGAAAACACATTTATTCAATTATATTCTACAAGTTGTTTTAGAACATCACATGTAAACAAAAAATTAAAAAAAAAACGGAATATAATTAAAAACAGAAATAAGACAAAAAGTTATGGTCCACCAAGTAGTATAAAAGGGCCCACTCAGCGTGTGCCGCGGTCGTGTGACGCGAACCGCGACGCTGATTTTCAGTACGCTCTCCGCTTTGAGATAGCTCGGTCTACTGTACACATGTCAGTTACAAAAAAAAGGATTGCGGAAAACATATACCATAATATCTATACACATAATTATTAATTAGATGAGTAAATTATGTGTTATGATGTAAAAAAAATGTACATTGCAGAAAGTACTTACTTAGCGATCGGTTTGTTTTCCGTTGCGTACTGTAATCTCTTCTGCAAGGTTTCTTGTGCTTGAGCATACCAGTAGTAGCGATCTGCGTGGAAAAAAATTACTATGTATACAAATACAAATATTTGCGGCAAAAAGTTGGGATAGAAAGCTCCATTTATTCTCGGCATAACGTACAATGTGCGTAGTGCACCCTGTCAACCAGTCGATAAAATAAAAGTGCTAGTGCTGTTGGAGGTCTCTGAACTCTGGGTATAGAGCTTGTGTATGATGATGAGGTGCTTTACTTGCTTGAGTAAGTACCACCCTCCTTGTTTTATATTAATTTGAATTCTTCAAATGCGTTTCGGTCGCAATATTGGAGAGCTAGTTGACAAGCGAATGAGAACTACTTTCTTGCCCGGCATCTCTTCATTAATGCTCCTAATATTATGAATGTCTATAAATAGCGATGAACACCTTCAATCACGTGACTCGTCTACTTGTTTGCCAGTCGTTATCATAAAAACCATTTTGAGGACTCTTCGCTCGATTTGTATATATAGAGGAATAGTTCTTGCAAGTTACGACCATATTTAAAATTAATGACCACTCGCTTCATTGAAGGAAAGCATTTTTAAAAACTTTGAAATTTGCCGTTTGCCGTGCAGACAAAAAAGCAAATGACACCCACTTGTTGTTAAGTGATCAGGTAAAACGGTGTTTCTTTCTTTCATTCTAAAAGAAATGTCGACGCCGAAGATGGCATTGGGAAACTCTGTTTGGAGAACAACGTTCATCAAGATTTTACAAAGAGTGGAGTTAATGTTGAACGACTTAATGTTGAAGTATAAAAGTGAAGTATCCTAAATATTTCAAATCTTAAACATATCTTATTATTATGAAGTAAAAATTCAACTTTAGGTGTACACCTACTGTACTCGTAGATTATTTTACGTGAATTTGTTAATTAAAACGACTTATTTATACAAGAGCCCCAAACCTCTCTGCGTCTTTTGTGTATATTCCTGCGTACCTTTCTACATATTAAAGCCTCAGGACTTTGTTGTCAGTTACGACTCAAATCCCTCCAACTTTACCCTTAACGTAAAACAAAAGATCACTTAGCACGTATTATAAAATGAAGTTACCAGATTTTTTTTATATACAATGTAATATAACAGGTTGGCTTCAACCCTTTAGGAAAACACATATCCACAGCAGCAGGAGCAATATATAAGGTTGACATTTGGATTAATGAATTTTGTAGTTTTTAAAAGGGCAAAACATTTTGGAATCTTCTCAACGAATGCAAATGTGGCTTTCGACTGACTTCAGCAATGTGCGCTTTTTAGGATAAATGACTATGAACTATCACGCCTGAGTTATTCGCTGTATCGATGTAAATTACACGAATACCACTATAACAAACAGAAGGTAGTGATGGTGTATTTAATTAGCTACATTGGTATTTGCTACAAATATTGTGATTTAGCAGGATTTACTGGGGGGTCCAAAATATCTAGTCTACTTGCATACCGTTTACTCGAAACCGACTGAATTCAGTTGTCACATTATACATTATTTAAGAAAAATACGAGTCACACATTCATACAACAATAAATCCAATACAAATATTTACGAATATTTTGAGTAGAGCTGAATATTTGAGAAAACACTTCAAAAAGCCCATTTATATTTTACGGCATATCTCCGTTTGTTGAACGTACACGCTCTTATATGAGCTTCCACTTAACATGTTTTAACATGCAAATGTGTCCCATTGTGATTGTGCTCCTTTGTTGAACACGCACAAAGAAATTCCATTTAAAATATTTAGTATTTCACGAAGTACACGGAAACATTTTCGAAAAAAAATTAAAGTTTATTATTGGCTGGTAACTAAACATTACATGTAACTTACGAGTACATTAAGGTTAAAATAACTGTTCACTAATGAATTATGTGATGGCCTGTAGTATCATCAATGCACGTTATTTGCAGAGTTTTGAGTAAACTGTTTACTGACTTGTTTAGTAGGTACTGTTTTTCAATAATGGGCGCATGTCGTAAATAAATAAATTCTTTCATATTCACACTATCGCGTTAGGTTTCTCTGGGACAAAAATAAGACAAACTCACAATCCGAGAACAAACATTTATTTTCGTAAGCTTGTTACCCTATACCCTATTCCCAGGAAATGTATCCAGGAATCAAATTCGGCAACCTCGTCGCAGGTTGACAAAACGAAATGATTTTACAAGATAAGGTAAGTGTAACTAGTCCAAAAATTTATAATACGGTCATAAAATTGCATTAGGCGAGATACTTGGTGCAAGTCACGTTTGCACCAAGTATTACTTGGTACAAATCAAAAAATCCTCATTTACAGTTGTGAAGCTTGGACACTGACACTCTCGAAAGAAAATAAGCTTCTGGTAACGGAGGGAAAGATCTTGCAGAATTGCAGTAACTAAAGCCCGCCATCTTCGCTGACTCAGGCATATAGAAAGAATGGAAGAAGATCGCGGCGTTAAGCGAACATACTTGGGGTGACCAAATGGTCGACGTCATGTCAGCCGCTCAAAGCACCGCTGGGAAAACCGCGTCAAAACCGATCTGCGCGAGCTCAAATCCAGTTACTGTCACCAAATTGCGAGGGTTAGAGACAAGTAGCGAGCTCTCGTGTCGGAGGCCAAAACTCACTTTGGGTCGTTACGCCAGCAGTGTAAGTAAGTACTTGAGCAAATATTAAACATAGCGGTTGATGCCGTTTCTCTGACTGACTGAAAATCGGCTTTTCTGACCGTGTAGCTAATTTAAGCACTATATGAATGAGACTCTTTAGTGATAACATATCAAAGAACTGAATAAAACACGTCCGCAAAATCGAGGTAGTTTGATGGTAATACTGACGAAGGCGCTCAGGAGCTTTAGATGAAGGCCCCAATCGTAATCAAAACGGAACTGTTTGTAATTTAAATTTAAAACCTGGGATTCTACTTAGTTGTATATCAAATGTTTGGATGTAATCTACTAAACAATAAAATATACAGAATTATACCTATAACGTATAATTTCATCTACATTGCTTTGTTTATATTTCTAATTAAATTATAAAATTGAAATGTACCTTCAATGATTTTTGCCAACTTGTCAGCAATCCGTATGACTATTTAACACAATGTATTGTGAAATAAGTTTACTTTAGAGTCGAATATTAATAGATCCCTTAGTGTGATAAGAATAGAGATATATTATAAAAGGATTAGAGAAAGAGAAAGAGATTAGACTAAGATAACAACGTGTACAATAACGCAAATTTTTGTTTCATAAAATTTTTTATTTTGTTTCAGCTAATTATTTTATAGTGTATGTAAGTAATTATTGGGATAGTCAGATAAAATAAATATCTCGATATTACCTACATAGACTGCTTTGTATGTTAATAAATATAATGTCAAAATTATATATAAAAAATACGCATAAGAATGTACTTTTTGGAAATATTTTATAACAAAGCGGAAATTAATGTAGAAATAAGCGTTAGAATCAATCGTTTACAACAATTATTATTTTACGTTTGTAAAATTAAATAAATAGGTACCAACTAAATAAATAGGCACATAGGTAATTATTTAATTTATTTAATTTTATATGTATAGTGTATGCATCGAGGTAGATAATGTTGTGAGCTCACAAGTAAGTTAATACGATACGATTTCAAAGCACACGCCGCGCCGGCTTCGTCATACGGAGGAATTTACCAAGGACCTTTGTCTGGAATTTGCAGCGCAATTTATCACTGAAATAGCAGTAATAAAAATATTACAGTACACAGTAACACAAACACAAACAGTAAGAGTGAAAGCGTAATTTTTTTGCAGTCAAAATTAAGTTTATATTTTTCATTTACCAATATTTTCTTGTTTTTAGGGATAAATTACATTTTTTTTGTGAACCGATTTTGAGTTTTTTTTAATATATTTTAATTTTTAATATACAGAGATCTCTCGGCGAAACTCCTTAATAGATGGGAATAATTGAGCCATGTTTAAAGATATTTGCCCTTGGTAAAACTAACACTGTGTTTTAATGGACGTCGAAAAAGGAAGATGTTCCATGTTCATGTGCTTTTATAAAAAAAAATTATGTATGTTCAGCAAAATCTCCTTTGTTTATGAAAAAAATTTTATGAATCCTTTGATGGCTAGGAATTAGTACTATTTAAATATGATAAAATTTAATGATGGGTTCTGACGATAAAGAGTGAAACGTCTTGACGGATAGAAATATTTTAGCCATGTTTAA
This sequence comes from Megathymus violae, assembly GCA_003671415.1. Lineage (NCBI taxonomy): Eukaryota > Metazoa > Arthropoda > Insecta > Lepidoptera > Hesperiidae > Megathymus > Megathymus violae. The sequence continues at coordinate 3,241,607 of PDGT01000040.1, read as the reverse complement.
AGATATTTGCTGTGGTAACGTTAATATTGCAAAACTAGTCTGTCGACTCAGGATCTGATGTAGTGTCTTGGAAACAAATAATGTTACTCCTCAACGGATTACAATAATCCAACCTTGTTTTGAGCTGTTTGCTTTTCATACCGGTTACATAGCAAAGCCATCATTTAAGTGTTTGCGTCTATCCCATAATGATGAATTGATGATGAAAGCTGCAGCACCCTTTAATGATAAGGACGTAGCGGAAAACACTGAGATTAGTAGACAGAATCTACTTAGTAGTATCTTGGGTAAACTTGGCACTTATAATCAAATGCGTGATCTGCTCGTCCCGTTATAACATTTTTAATACCATACTTACAGCGTAAGGATATTTAAATTTAAAAATAAAAAGGAAAAATAAACCGACTTCAAAAAACATAACTACAAAAGAAAACGTGAAACACAACAAAACCCCTCAATTAATCACGGAATATAATACTAATAAAATAGATGTGGTGAGATTGAACCGATTTCAAACATGACAATATGGTGGTGAAAACAATAATAAGTTTTTAAATTTATTTTCTGTTTTCAGTTCATTTTGTTTAGTAGGTAGTCGTTTAATATTTATCTAAGATTTTTCTAGACGCGCTTTCTCTACATCACACCGGCGGATTTTAATACTGTTTTTAAATTATTTAGTATAGTTTTCAAAACTTCATTTCACAAAAAGGTTTTTTCTTGCGCATTTCTAGATTTTAGTCAAATTTTGCTAGACAATATTTAATATAATAATATATAATTTAATTTGTAAGCATAAATTTAATGAATATTATAAAAATAAAATAAAAAAATTTGAATTAATTACGTCTTAATTGAATAAGAATTTAAAAAAAAAAATTTGACTAGAAACGTTGCTCAAAAAAAATTATACCCACTTTCAATCAGAAAAGATGAGATATATCATACGATGACAAGTGTAAGGAATAAAAAAGAGAGACTGGTAACAACAAAGCGACAATTATAATACTTCAGCTGAATTATTCCAAGACTAATTCATGAATAATTTCCGCAATAGATTCCTCGTTAGTAAACAGGATAAGGCTTGGAGTAATCAAATAACAATAAGGTAATATTAATTGTAATTCGATCCATAATAATATAATTCCGCCATGTTAATGGTCGCACCTACAAGTTTTAGTATATATTTTTTTTACTAAATGCGCGAAAAATTCACTTATTAAAACACAGCTTTATTAAACTGCATTCCAACTTAAAAGCTGTGGTTTGGTTTTAAGTTAACTCGTGTGAAAATATTATAACATTAGATAGAGCTTCAGGTGAATTTATGGTAATTGGGTACGTAACCACTGTGCCATAATTTCAATATTGTTTTCGTACTTCACACACACGTTATAAGAGTGGTTTTGATCGTTGGATAGCATTCGTTAAGCCTTGTAGGAAACCATTGGTCAGTATACAAACTATTGCTCTTCGGGTCTTCTGCTTCTCCGACTACATTTGCGCTGGAGCAACATGGCAGAATACTCCAGCTAAATACGATGACAGATCCATGACCGTGATGTGTAAAAGTTTTTTTTTAAGTATACTTTTTAAACAATGCAGTGGCACTAGTATTGATATTCAAATGTATTATATAAATTAATAATAATTAATAATATATAAATTATTCTTAAAATATTATATAGTATTTTATTACTATTTGTTTTATACAGATTTTCTATTCATGATTTATATTCATTGTTTTTCTCTATTATCTCTAGTATTTTTAGTGTTTCTCGCTCAAAATAGCTTTATTTACTAACTGTTAAAAGTATTAGTGTAGTATTTGTATCTTTTTCTACTCTTTTGTATCAATAAGTATAAAAAGACTTTGTTTGTTTCCCAAATGACTAAAAGTAAAAATAAAATAATCTGAAATAGCCAGCCATTTATTTTTATTACTTGTTCGATATGTTACCTTCGCAAACCAATTTCAAACTAGTATTCGCGTTCATAAATCTTAAATTATTATGCTTTCCAGCGGAGAGCTCGTGCCATATATCGAAGATAACGTGCTGCAATTTCATTTTGTCTAGTCAAGCTCGCTTCGAAACAAACTTTTACCACTACGGGCTGCAAATTGAGGGTAAGGTCAAGTGTTAAGATTGGAGACACCGGCAGTGCGCATCAACGTATACTTAGACCAAAGTTTCCAAGTTTATGCCACCTATAATCGTATATTATCAAGGAACTGAATTTAAAAGACTCGAATCCAAACTTTTCTTTAAAGAAACTTGTAAACACTGTTTGGCTAAAAAATTCAGTTCAGTTCAGAGTTCAGAATAAAATATCTGGGAAGTAATATCAATTGTTGTACAAAAGTTAATTCCTTAAGAGATCATTTATGTGAAATACCCATGAGGCGCTACAATTTAATCCTGTGGAGCGTAACTTTACTCTGTTGGTGTTTCCTTAGTTGAAAAGTTACACAACTTCACAGCACCGAATTTGCGCGACGCATTTTAATTAGAATAACGTACCGTAAGTCTCCTTGATTTCAGCATTCTGTGGCACGGGAGACTGCACACCGGTACTGATCGTGGCCATTATGATCACGATACAGCACCAAGCACTCATGGTTGGAGAGCCTCATCGGTGCTAACGTCTTGCCTCTCCGTCTTCAGTGTAGTGTACTGTAGTGTAAGAGTCGCCGTCGTATAGATTGTTAGTCGTAACGCCTTCCCATGGACCTGTGAAACAAGAAATTAGTTTAACGTTGTTGTTAGCTTGCCGTGCAATTCCATTCCAATTTTCTTTAATTCCAGCACACAAAATGTAAATATAATGCAAAATTTATCGTTCATTTTATGTATTATTAATTTACTAACGAAGGTGTCATCTGTTATATATTATAAACCATCGCTTCAAATTGTTCAAATTGAATCGCGTAGAAACAACGGATTTTCGATTAAACATGAACATAAAAATTGTAAACTATTTAATCCGTTGTATGATTGCTTAAAGCGAAACCCCCCGGCTAGTTTTCCTCTATAGCAACGTGTCTAGAATTAAAGGCCGGTGAAGCTTTTTATCTCAGTTCACAGGACTAGTTATACATCTATAAATAGCTTTATATACGATTACACTGTTCTTTGATGTTGGTTATAGTAGTAAACGATTAAGTGGCAACTTAATATCAACTAAAAACTGCACAACTGTACTTTAATTACCTTCTTCCATTATAATAAAAAATATAACTATGTTTTGTAGTAGCAACTAGCAAATTAACTGTTGAATCACGAAGAGTAACATCACTGTTTTCGGTCAAAAAGGAAGTCATAAACCTGCTTCAACTAGCTCTATCACTCATCAGCTTGAACCATCATTACCAAGGATAGCATTGCAGTCGCTTACGAATATTCAATGTATTCATGTTGAAATAAAAATAATAAGAATAAATTAAAAAAAAATGTTTGTTCTATTTATTATAAGTGCGTGTTTCGTTTGGGGAAGGGAGGTGCCACGCATGTCTAAAAATATATACCGTCATCCTTTGCACTTACTGTTAGTTGTTCATTATTGTAAATTCCATTAATAGTCATTTAATAACAATGAATCTCCGTAATACAACGCGTGATACTTTTTATTACATTGAAAAACTTTGGTAACGATGCAGTAAGTATTTTTGAGACAAGCTAGCTGGTACAGATGGTATATTTTAAAAGAAAGGACCTATCGCCATTCTCTCGTCTGGCTTGACGTTGACATTGACTTATAGGGTGCAGCTGGTGATAATAGCTTATACGCAAAAACAGAAGAAACCATTATACTACTACGCTGCTTGAGCCTCACTAAATATTTTTCATTAGTCATGCTCTGTAAATAAATCATAATACTTAATTTATTACACGCCTAAATAACTACTGACATACCTTTCCAGAGAAAAGGCCGATTTTATTTTATACTAGCAAGCTGTCCTCGCTTCGCTTCAGAAACACTACGTCTTACACTTAGATTTGGCACCTGCATCGTTTTAAGACTGTGTTTTTCTCGTTATATCAATTAGAAATTACAATATTAAATCATAACTTTTTATATATAGACGGATTGCAATCAAACAAACTTTAAGCATTTAGTGATGCTTATTGCAATACATTAGTGAAAACCAGAACGAAATCGGTTAAACCGTTTGTATTATCAGCGCGAACAAACGCACAGATAAATAGACAAAATTCTATCAACTATTGTTTTGGGTTCTATTGCATTAATAAAGGCTCCTAATAATTGCTTTTCTCATATATCGTTCATATACAGAAAGCAATCAGTTAGAATTTTATGATAAGTGTAGATAATTTTATTTTATTATTTTTTATTTATTTTATTTCTAAAACAATTGTACAGACCACCGTGTTAATCGTATGTGAAACGTAAAATTCGAGTGCTTATAAAATTTGGTGGCAAGCTTGTTCCTGTTCAAAATATTGTTGTAAATATATATTACTTTTATTTAAAAAAAACTTAATACAGTATCAAACTCAGACTTGGTAAAATTACTGGAGTACTCTTTAATCAAACTTTTCTCGAATGAAGTTTCGAAGTTTTAGAAACATAAATAAATAAACCCACACAAAGAAGCGTAAAATCGTGCAGGATGGTGTGAACTAGAAATAAGTTAATTAGTGGTCGTTGAGTTAAAGAGATCTGTTGGGTTTAAAAACATTATTAATTTAGGATAGGAGTTTGGAAAATCTTCGAATCTCAACTATGAACTAGATGGATAATAAGATTTTGAGATAAAAATCAAGATTACAAAGACGAACTTTGTGTAAGGTGTACTTACTCGTAAATACGCTATATATTATATAAAAATGGAGTAGCAAAACCAAATAAAGTAAAACCAATATAAATATAAATGTTAGTTTTATAACAGTTTAAAAATATTCTAGTACAATATTTGCTATAAAAACTCATCAAAAATACTTAAAATACACAAATTAATACAAGTAGTATACCACAGGTGGTTTTTTATGAAGCAATATCTTACAGTCTCGTGTGTATATGTATTGATTCATATCTTTCGAGAAGCTGGGAAAAATACAGGAAGCGGAAACACCCATTGAAACGAAATACTGAGATTCGTTACAATATTCACTAATTAGTAGAGCTCATTCGTTTAGAATCTAATACAAAAGTGTAATGTATTTTTTTTAATTAAAATTTACGTAGACTTTATCAAATCATTGCATGATGACATAAAAAAACGTACAACTTTTTCATATTAATTTCGCCTTTAAAACATAACCATCCAACTTACCTTGGTCAAGTTCAACCACCTTACCTTGCTCTACCCTCCTGAATAATGGAAGAGGAAATGACTGTAGGTTTCTTCTATTGGACAGCTTTGGGTATCGTATCATCCGACTTATTTCCAACTGTAATTATGCATAGTAATATGGTTCTTTCAAAAATAAATCTTGAAATCTTTGTAACGTGTTTTACTGTTCAAATACCGTTTAACCCTTTTGGGAATATCAATATTATACTACTTGTATTTTTATATTACTACCCGAGAGAAAAATAGATGGACTATCACTCAAGGCCTTCATAAACATCAGGGGTGACATCATCCTGTTTTCGGTGAAATAAGAATCGACTAGTTTTTGTCTCAATAGCTGGTTCTATATTAATAAAAAATAAATCGTGACTTAGGACGGTGATTCAAGCTTAATCCGGAAGTTAAAAATCTACCATCCTACCAGGAAAAAGTATGTTTAGATTACATTGGGTAATAATTATACTTAAGGTTTATTGTATTTATCGCATTTTTATGTAACACGAGTAACATGAATGAATTAATCAATTAATCACTTTAATGAACGGTACCATGGCGTAGGAGAGGTTAATTTGCACGTACAAAAAAAAGAGAACTTCAAATGTCCCAGACAAACTTTGGCCAATTAATAAATGAGGCCTTTTCTGACCATCGGTTTATGTCCTTTTAACTCTGACAACTTTGTCGTTAACCTTTGTTCGTCTTTGAATCTTTTCATAGTGAATCTAATCTCATTACGAAATACCAAGCATAGTTCACTCCACAGCGAGCCGAGTCACTTTGAGCTTTCGAATGTGGCCGGTAATAAAAGTTATTTCATTTTAATTTCGTTTTGACGTAGCTTATTGATTGTTTGGCTACGATTTTCTGAAAAACAGTAACATCGTGGTATTAAATAATATCATTTGCGTGTTACTGTGGAACAAAAATTATGCAGATAATGTAATATATTGAATATATAATTTTTTTTGGGTAATAATGAAATTATAAACTTACCGACCTTATGCGGTCGCACAGCTTACCCTATATCTTAGTCATATCAATTAAGACTGTTTGAAATGCAAAAGGTCATTTGAAACGTGTTGAAGCCATGACTTGAATGCTTGCCATGTTGAGTGCCCTCATCTTGACACCGTGGTTTCCTTTTGCGGTAAAGCAACGCTTCTGTTCTAATTTTTCTTCTTCTTTGAGATTTTAGGTTCCTTAATAAAACCGAGGTTAACTATTATCACATTTCTGTTTCTCATAATAAATTATTAGAAGTTATTTACTATATTCTCTGATTATCACAAACTTTTGCAGGGTTGTAAATAAACATCTGTTACAGGTAATTTGAAATTAGTTGTTTATAATAACTGGACGCCTCAATTTTATTATCAATTATTATATATTATTTATTTATTTAAAATTTAATGAGTAATATTTAGCACAATAATATTTGTATAGCAATTTCTTAACGTGCTAATGTACAAAAGCGGATTTAAAGCTTTAATCAATCTCTGTCAGGCAACCATTGGACAATTAGACAATAATGAAGATTAGAATAAAGATTTATTGAAAACTTATGCTTATTTAAGTATATTAATAATCAGATAAATAGTTATTTTTGAGTGTACAGTTGTTAGAGGCTTGCCTCAATTCAAGGGGCGGTGAGTTGTAAAGTCACCTTTTTGGGAGAGCAATAAATTCAAAAAAATCATCATAATGGGTAAAATGGATATATTTAGAAACTGAAATTGTTGAGTTGCGAAAGATAAAATTAGAAGGATAACAAAAGCTTTACGCAGCAAATCTGGATAAATCTCGGACAAGAAAGAAAAGTTGAAAATCTGAAAATTGGAAGAGAAAAACTTTCCGAAAACTGATAATATAATACCACGATAATGGAATTGAAGAAAAGTGCAAACATGAGTGGAGATAATACGCCACCTTAGTAGGTAGGAAACCCACAAGGAGATTTTATCATGAATTCGAATACGCTGCCGGTGCCCATAAAAAAAACTTTGAAACTACTCCAAAGCTATGGCCGATAGTTGTTACTATAGAAACCTTAAATATCGCATTCGACAGTTCCAAAGGAATTGTGGAATTCCAACAAGGTGAGCAAGGCAAGTTGTCGCTTAACCATGCCGAATCGAATGTCGCCAGTGATTTTGACCAAAGCAATAGTTGTGATTTTAGAAGCGATGCTCCAGAAAAAAAAGCTCATTAAGATATGGAAGAAAAACTGTACTGTTTCAAATATAATTATTTAGGAAAATTACTTTGGAACTATGCTTTTGATAAATAGGTAGCCATTTTAATTGGTGACAACATTGAGAGTTTAAAAATATATCGTATGCAGTTATTAACTAAGCTCTCCAACATTTTAAAAAAATCTTTAGAAAGTTATTACCATACCCACCAACCTCATCACAATCGTTATATCTTTATTGCAGTTACTAATCTATATCTATACTAATAAATAAAATTGGAGTGTTTGTTTGTAATATTAAAATAACCGCTTTTTACTACATGCATATGAATGTATATACGGTACATATACCAAAATAACATTTTTTTCAAATTTTGTTTGTCTGTCTATCTGTCTGTTTATTCCGGCTAATCTCTGATATGGCTGGACCGATTTTGACAGGACTTTCACTGGCAGGTAGAATGGAATGGCATGTAAAAAGGAGTAACTTAGGCTACTTTTATTTCAACTAAGTAACTTTTTTGTTAAATTCCACGCAGACGAAGTCGCGAGTACAGTTAGTTAAAAATAGACTACGATCATAAATCCAAAGGCGGATGATGAGATGGATCATAGTTTAAGCCCCTGGAGGAAACGAAAAATATAAAGTTGAAACAAATCGCAACCGAACGACCGGCATTTACAATGAAATTCAATTATTGATATTGCACTGTGATTTTGTGATGATTCAAATATTTATATCGGAACTGAATCTATACAGTTTCGGTTGTCGTTTCAATATTTTAAGTGATTCTTAAATTTAATTATTAAAACTTGTTTGGCCCTTTTTGTTCTGCCCAAAATTTTTCGACATTTTAAAGATTTAACGAGAGATTGTATTGTTTATTCCTACGATTCCTTATTTTTTCTTGTTAATACGGAATCGAGTAGGTAGATTTGAGGAAATAATTTCAGGTAACTACTCGTAAAAACATAGTTCCTTATATATTACATTACAAGTGATATTATTGACATATAATTTCCAATACGTCTATTAATGATCGTAAAAGTTCTTGACTTAACAGATTATGGACATACTAAAACATGTTTGTTATAACAATAAGAATATTACATATAGTAGACACGACCACATTGCATTGTTATTTTAGTGATAGTTATATTTAATTGTATCAATAAGAGACAATTGTTGCATTACAACAGCTGCAGCCAGGTAGTTAAATTTTTATTTGTTGCTTTGTAAGCAGCATAAACATATATTTTTTTTATTTTATAGCCCACAGAAACAGATCCATTTCCTCGGTTGAACAGTATCCTAGATTATGATCCATAATATAAATTACTAATATGCCATGTGGTGTCTAAAGCTGTTTTATTGCGATACATGGTCAAACAGTCAGACAGCCAAAAAAAAATTATTGATCTCTATTTCAACAACAAATTCTACCAACATAAAAATTTCCAAAAAATCGACCTCGACATTTTAAGCTTTAAAGTAAAGAATTATTTGTAACAAGTAGATTAATTCTATTCGACAGCGCTGGTTATAAATGACAGCAAACTTTGTAAAGTTGTTTTAGATACGTTTTACGATATTCATAAGATGGATTGCTTTTCTATTAATACGAATATTGTTAGCTCATAGGGGTTCCTTCAAAGGGCTGTCTTGAGTATCATTCGTGGTCTCCGTCGTATTGATAGCTTACTCAGCGAGTATCCATAAAACATAACACCGACTTTATGTAACGTAATCCCATCTTTTGATCGTCAACTCCCCATATTTCACACTTGTACATGTAACACTACCTATTGCCTGATTATTAATCAGATAATTTTCTCGCTTAGAACTAAAAGTGTATTAAGAACGTAGTTACGTGTTACACGATATATTGAGTCTGGCATACATTTTTCTATACATTTTATAGGTTAATAGGTAAATTTTATGTTCTACCTAATAAAAATCTAAGCAACAATATTTTTAACGCGTTATACATACGTCAGTTACTTATAACCCTTAATAAGTTTCATGAAAATGTTGCGAGACGGTTGTAATAAAACCAAGCCAATAAATACAATGTAATCCTGCTTTATGGTTTCACAAAGATAAGAGGAATATGAATATAGATAAAACAGGTAACGAGGTCAAACTAAATTTTTAAAATACGTACAGATGACTAGAACTTGAAATATATAAGACATTTACTTTATCGTGATAGCAGTAATTTAGGTAGATAACATTATCATCACTACATAATATGTTTCAGAACTGGGATCGGGTGTCCTCTCAACACATGAGAGGTAAAGCCCACCCACCATGCGAGTCAAGTGCACGGGTTGGAAGAAGAACCCAAAGCTCCCGCACGGGAGACCAAGTTACTAGTGTCACTGCTAAAATAATGCAACGAAGTATAATCTTAAGCTTGCTGTTAATGTCTGATTATCATATACACAACCAATACGGAAAAACAATCCATTATAAACATATTCCAGTTATAAATTAAGCAACGATAAAATATTTTTTGCAATCGCTTGTTATGCTTTATTTCTTTCGATTGTGTGTGGTTCAAAAATAACTTTTTAATAAATAATTAAAAATAAAAATGATTCGTTTTACCAATTCAAAGCTGATAATAAAATAGGGTGCATTTTAACATTCTATGTCAATTATATGTTGTTAATTTGAACTAGAAATCACTTATACATACGTAAGCTAGCGGAGCCATATCAATTTGAAAATTGGCTGAAAACCAACGCAATAACTGAAAAACGCGTGATCGACGCTGACGATCAAATAATAACACTCTATTTTAATAAAAAATCACTGAAAATTCGGCTTTGTGATGACGTTTTTTAAATAATAAATATCCAGTCTTATTTCCAGATGAAATAAAACAACAGCGGACGGCACAATTTATTAACAAATCTTGAAATTAAAAAAAAATTAACTTAATGATTGTCCTGCTATAATGGAAATAGCTATCAGCAGTTCATAGCAAGTTGGAAACTCGTGTTCTGAGAAGAATAGACAAAAGAAAGAAACTCCAAAGTTCTAGCGCTGATTGCGGTCACGAACCCTCCCCGATTGCTCCGTTGCAGAAGGAAATACTGGATAAAACGTAATTTATGTCTGGAACGTATTCTAAAAATTTTACCCTCAACTGGAAACGTGAAACTGAAAATTCTATTGTATTTTTACTGGCTTGTTCTTAAGCAGGGATCATTCAATACGAAATGCTGGATAAAATACTTAAAATATTTATACTTAAAATACTTGTTACGCTCGATGTCAATGTTGTATGATATAAAAGCTTTTAGGTTAGCCACCGTTTCATTGTAAATTGTACGTTATTATGTTTAATTCCAATTGAATTTCCACGAGTAATTTCAGTTTTATTACCGTGTTGAAATAAATAATTATATTGTGAACAGTTTTGTAAAGTGATTAAATTTCACGAACAGAAAATCTTATTTCAAACCACAACATCCTTTGGAATTATAATGTAATTAAAAAAATCATATAAAACTATTTGCATAATGAAAAAAAAATATTCATAAGCCAAAAATATCGGCAATTTTTTCTGTCATTACAATTTAAATAAAGTTAAATTTTAAAAAATATTAAATTTTGATTTGAATTTCATTTCTACATTGAATCAGTTTTTAAAGCAACATTTCAAAAGGTGAAAAAAATTTGAGGTTGTTGTATAAGGTCTGCAAATGTTCCGGTATCGCGGTCAAATAATTTATATTTTACGTGCTTGCCGTAAAGTAGGCAACATGTATAATTAATTAAGCAGTCATTTCTCATTTGCTGTGACCTGAAATATGTAGGTAATTTCTTACCACTTTAAGCTTTTCATATCAGCTGAACTGATTTCTTCTGACTTGACTGGTAAAGTGACGCCACGCTATGCCACTGGCGAAAATGAATAATTTAATTACATAATAAGTTGTAACGTTACGCTATTATTTTTAAAGTAGCTTTGATATTTTGTAATTCACATTCCAGTTTATAATGACTGTTTACATATATTATATGTACTTCACAATTATTATTCATTCTTATTAGGCATTTAAGAGGTTTTTTCACGTATCTTTACATACTTATATATAAGTACAACAGAATGAATATCCGTGCCGTAGTTTTTGGGGTTATTATTGTCATATAGATTTTTTGATAATTTTAAAATGCGATTTATCTGTAGATCAGTTGCTTGCAAGCCAACTTGAAACTTTTCACTACGTGTAATATTCTAAATTTTTGTATGCTTTATGTATCTTTGGTTAATCTCGATCGAATAAATTAATGAATATCCAATCAATATAATTAGCATTAAACAGTAAGCCAGTCTAAGAAATTAAGATCTATTACAATCGGGGGATTTTTCAGAGTATTTTTTTTTTATTTTGTATTTCTGCACTTAAATAGGATAGACATAAATGAAAATTTAAAGATAAATATTTTTTCGACCTCAAAATGTAGAGAATGAAAATGACACCCTAGAAAAGGGCCCTTGGCAAGCGAGGTCACTATGTTACAGGATCGTCATCATATCCCCGTCGCCGATCACAGCGTGCTGTACGTTTTAGGGGCGGTAAAACTTTTACGGACATATAATGTACACTAACAATAAAATTGTAACGGGTTTCCCTGCATGTAATATTTTTTAAATATTTTAATGTAGGGGTCTCTTTTCAACACAGAGGCCAAAATCAAAAACCTTTATCTGTGTCATTTATTTTCGCGTCTGCAGTTCAAACAAACCTCTTGAAGTGAACATAAAAGCTTTTTCACGTATGACGGAAATCTTTTATCTTGGAGTCATCTAGTTCGTTGTAGCAATCGCCAACACCGTCTAAATCTGACGATGTTTTTTTTAGGATCCGCACATGATATAAATGTGAAACAAATATCTAAACTTCATTTGTGGTTACTATTTCGAAATAAAAAACTTTATAGATATTGTATACAATAAAGTATGTTGTATTACGTACTGCTTTATTCAGGTGAGAGTGCCGTCAAGAATTGTTATTATTATATAACAAATAAAAGAAGAACCTAATATGATTCCAATATGATTCTCATGCCACAGGGAATTGTATTCCAATACACGAAGCAAGACAAGGAAAATATATAACTGTCAATCACTCTATAACGAGAACAAAGCAACTTGTTTAGTGTGAACAGAACGAGATGAGGTTACTTGCAACCAATATTGGATTTTCGATAGTTATTCACGTGTTTTTTAGTTAGCAAGTAGAATAGTTCCCCGTATTCTTGTGTACTTAACGAGTTACTACGAAAATTTGAACTAGTACCAAATAGTTGTATATAAACCAAATAATACATTATATATATATATATATATATATATTATGGCCGTATTGGGGCGGCCTAAAATACCCCCCCAATCCCATGCTGGCAAAACTGGGTGTCGTATGACGCGACAAAAGCCAACCTATTTGGTGATAGGGGTTCGCATAAGCATGAATGGCTAGCTACCACCCTCCTGCTTGAGTCAGCCGCCAAACAACTCGCCATGTTCTGGGGGCTTGAGAGCCAGTACTTTCTTTCTTTCTTCTCATTTCCTGGCCGATAACGCATCTATGATACCTATAATGTTACTGATATCCATGGGTGACGGCGACCCCTTACCATCAGGTGGGTCGCCTGCTCGTTTGTCAGACAAAAAAATAACTTGATTTAGTAAATTGCCTTTGAGTAACTAGTATACAGATGAAACATTCAACAATTGATATGATTGTTTGATACTAAAAATTATTTCATGAGCTTTGTGACTCGACACCTAGGTTATACGTAAAATATAATATTACAGTTGTGTTTCAATCGGACGGCAAACATTGTCGTACCAGCCTACGTATGACATGCATTAGCTGTTGAATTTAACAGTTTAAACATGTATGTTTTAGTTTGCCTACCACAGAATCACGATGAAGTACAAATCTGTTGTGTCTATGTGTTTTTATTTGTATTGTTTCGTGTTCAAAAACTCATAGATTCATATACACAAACTTCACTACCCAGTTCCATAGCCAGCTTGTGACATCATTCATATATTTTATATCCATCGGCTGCCCCTTAAATCGTTCATTGTTAAGAATATTCCAGATGTCTAAAATTAGATTACTGTGGAGCAAAGTTTGATTATAAACCTGCGACCCGAAGCACGAAACGAACGCTGTGCTGAAATTTATAGCTACGATTCATACCCATTCATATATACTGCTATTCTTAATTGTAGCGACGTAAAGTGGGTCAGTAATGTTTATGGCAACTTGTGACTTTAGCAACTGTAGACCAACTACGAGTAAATATTAGACATATATGCAGATTTTTTCAGTAATATCAAAAGATATCAACTTATGCTCACTTACACGCAGTTATTTAAAATCGAACGCACACTGTGTGGGCAGTCGAGTTGATTTTACGAGCTTATAACGAAGTAAAAAAACTTACATGCCACAAAATTGACGTGTCAATATCTTGATATATCTATCTGTACGAACGAATCTATTCATTTTCATAAAAATTTGATTTTATCCTAATAATTATAATATGTCGTGCTATTATGATGTTATATTCTGTCTGAATAAAGCCTCATGAACAGAATCATTGACTGTATGAGATATTTACACACAATGAAAATTATTTATTATACCACTATTTTTTTTTCATATTCAAGATTTTACAATCAATTTACATAGCAATATGATTCTGATAGTTATGGTTTGTGATAATAGTTATTCGAACTCTTGAAAACTAAACAATAACACAACTCGATAATGGTATTTAATGTAAGGATTATTTTATTAGCAAAGAATCCTAAGAGTCTATAGACTTATCAGAATGTTCGTTTTCTGAATCGATAACAGAGGTAGTCCGAATACTTGGACAATGGTCATTTTGAATTGAACTTAACATTAACTTTTTTGAACCGCAAATAATAAAACAGTTAGGTGATCTTTGCTGAAGTACCTCGTTAATTAGTTCTAATCTCCGAATGAGTATTAGTCCGAATTGGTAGTTAAGAAAACATGCGATTCAATTCAAATTCCTTCATGACTGTCACCAGGGTAGTTTAGTGAAATGAAAATATACATTAGTATCACATCAGTCTCGCTTGATGTAAATTTAAAAATTATGGCTTTTTATTTTCAGACATTTATTTATTCATTTATTTTAATATGTATGTGACCTCTAAAAACGAAGAAAAAAAAGGGAAACTTAATGATAAATAGCAATATCCAGCAGCCAACTTTGGGTGGACGAGAATTTTCTTAATCAATTAGTAAATTCTACGATTATTACAAACATTTATATGTTTTTTTTTTTCAAATATGAACAGCTACTATAAATATAAATATGTAAGGAATCAAAGTTAATTGCTAACATTGTTACTAACTCGTAAGTACCAGTTCGCACAATTTTCAACGAATTCACATGTTATTCGTAGAGTACTATAACGGCTAAACGTGGCGATCTTAACAATGACACTTATGGAAATGTCGATTCTAAATTTGCGTTGTAGGTAATAACTAAGTATATTTTCAGTGCTTTGTGGTTAGTTACTTACGCTGATGATGCAGAAACATGTTGACGTAGCGAAGCGAGGTACCTATGTTGTTATTTTATTAATTTAAAAAAGCACTCACTTTATATAAGACACATGCAATTTCAAGTGCTGCTTTTATGTAATAGGTCAAAATTAAGATTTTTCTTAACATGAGTATAAACAAAATATTTTATAGCCTTCAACAAGATAGTACCCTTGGACGTCAACATTGCATCAACATAAGCAAACGAGCAATCCCCCGAGTTATTTTCCATTTGCTGTAAATAGAGGTTATTTATTCTACGCTATAATCGACAGAGTAAATGGAAATAACATGCTAAAAAATACTCATTTTTATTTCAAAATTGTGTTTTCGTTGTCTTAAGCGGAATATACTGTGTAGAACCACGCATAGTATATAGTACATTCAATCAGAATAATTTTTCATGTATTGTCTGGACTTATACTTACTGGCACTTCAAAATTCATTTCGTCTCATATATTATATATGTATGTATCATAATCTTTAAAGCACAAGACGAAAATAGTTTCCAGTTAAATTACACACAGATAATTTAATCTAAAAGTTAAGCCGGTGTTTATTTATAAGGACATAAATTTAACTGGAAAATAAATTAAAAATATTAATAATATAATAATTATATAAATAATTATAATATTATTATTATTATATTATAATTATATAAATTTAACTTTTATTTTTTATGACATCAGTAAATTTTGTGACTGTAGTAATTGTCATTAGTGAATACAAGTGAGTTTAACATAACACTATACTTGATTATTTATGCCTTTATTTTAACTTTCCAAGTTAAGTGTGTACTACCAGGTTCACTATATAATTACATGTTAACATCATGAAACTGACAATTGATATGATGATTCTTAATTTTAAAGATACTTATTAGTAAAATAATATCTTAGCATTAAGAACAATGTATAAAACTATAAACAGTTGTTCTAATAGGCCACTAGATATTTATTTACCTTACGTTAGTTACGTAGACATACATATGTGTATGCTAGTGTAAAACAATAGGGTTTCACTTGTGATCGTAATCCCGAAGTCAACAAACACGTCAGAATCTATACAAGTAACGTGTCATAACACAACTCGAACAAGCATTACAATGGACAGGACATAATATTTGCATACGTTAACACAAGGGAGCACCAGAGCTATCGTGCATCGTGTAACTAGCGATATTGTATTTGTTTTCTCGATTGACATAAAAAGTTGTTTGACAACGTTACGAGGGAAATACAAAGTGTACAGTATAATATCACACATTTTCTTGCTAGCCAGCTAGCTAAATGCTAGCTGTTAAAGACGTCACTTCGAGGTCGTTAGGAGGACGTGCATTGATTTTATTGAATTACCTCATAAAGCCAAGGCATCGAATTTCCTATATACAATATATCAATTAGATATAATTTGAACGAAGTTTCTCATAATAGAAGCCAGTGTATATTTTTGTGGAAACGCTTCCGTTTTCTCGTAAGTGACCAAATCTGCAACATATAAACAAGTTAAATGAAATCCAAAATTTTGTCTTGTGCGATAATTTTTATGGAGACTGCGTAGTGTGTTTTGCTTGAAAAATGTATAAAACTGTAAAACTTTTTTTTTAAGTTATTGAAGTTAACAGCACAGTACATCATTAGCTTTTCTATGTATATATTGTTAAATAAAACGTATTAAAATTATAGATGTTAATAATTTAAATTTAATAGAATAATTTTCCTATCGATGAGCTTATGTCTGTGTGTGTTAAAAACTTAGATTACGCTGACCAAGAAGTTACTAGATATTATTTCAACAAAACACATTCAACAAAGTACAAACATTAAATGATGATAGAAATGTAATTCATCTGTCTAACTACTTCCTTCTCTACATTAATCATAATATTAACATAGGTTTAATAATTAAAGGCCACGGAGATTCAAGTAACCGAATTTTCTCAGGATCACGGGTACAAATTCGCCATTTTGACTGTTTATTTAGGTGAAACCTTTGTTATTAAGTTATAAGGCGAGTTCTCCATTCTATCATAAATCACCATAAGATCTTTCACTTCAAGAATTATCATCTGTTTCCTAAGGATAGGGGCAAATCTACCTTGCACGTTAATTTTATCTTGGATTTTGGATGAACTACAAAATAGTTCGTACAAAATATTCCGGATATCTAATATTTCTTATAACTATGATCTCTGATTAAAAGATTGCTGGACCTCTTCCTTATTTTTGTGCTGATAGAATGATGAAAATCCTCTAATAACTGACATAAAATACTGTTTGACGGTTCACACCTGGCTTTGATATTTTGATACTTCAGTCAACCTTATCTGGTATTCAAGTTTGGGATTTAGATCGCGCCACGACTGGATTGCAGATATGCCAGATAAACCGTGAACGTTCAAAGCGAAATTCATTGCTCTCATTCATCACTCATTCAGCGCTTAAGCTAAGACGTCGCGAAACTTAGTAGGTATGGCCTTGGACAGATTTTACTTACTTACCAATACTTACTCACTAATTTTGGTAACTGCGAGTAGTAACTTGATAATCTAGAAGATTTAACATCAAGCATACTCATTATAACTATAATACTTTGATTGGACATCAAAGCAGACTTTACTATTCTTTCCTACATTCTAAATAATGTATATTTTATAGTGCAAAATAATACTTAAACACAACCGTTGAAACTTGACATACCATTACAAAAAGGTTTTTTCTTATACTGTCCCATAATTTTTCATTCCTTTTCTTTGAGATGCCACAAAACACACTAATGTATCCTGTCAAAAACAAGAATACACGCCATAAGGTTCATCTATAGCGCACAAAGCAGCAAAGATATGATGTACAATTTATAATATTGCCTTGTATAGCAATGTATTTTCAACACTCATGCTCTTCTCTATTTATCACCGACCCAATAAAAACGCCTACCGCTATATATTTGCGTCAAGGCTACATATTGTACAGATGATACTGTTCATAAATAAAGGAACCCGTTTTTAGTGAACACGACTCGTTCTGAACTTATTATTGTATTGTATATTGAAAAGGTTGAAATATTTAGATTACTTCTTAGTACTTATATGTTCGCAATTATATCAATTTTAGATTTTTTATTCGTATTTTAATTCAGATTTATAATAATAAAGATTTACACTTTAATTACCATGTGCATATACATCATACGGTAACAACTGCGCAGATTGACATGATCTTAGCATATTAATGTAGCCTGTCAATATATTTATAGTAAACTAGCAGACTGCCCTCGCTTCGCTTCAAAAAACTACTCGTTACGCTAAGAAATAATACGTACAATGTTAAATTAATTTATATTTTTTTTATTTATTAAAGGATTGAGATGAAACGAACTTTAAATATTGTGTGATACAATAAATACTACTACTACAATAAATCAGTGAAAATCCAAAACGAAATAGTTTAAGCCGTTTCTAAGATTAGAACAAACACACAGACAAACAGACAAAAATTGTAATAACTATTTTTTGGGTTCTATTGCGTTAATAAAGGCCCCTAATAATAGTTTTTCTCACATATTCTTCAAGTACAGAAAACGATCAGTAAGAATTTTATTATATGCATAGATAGATTAGTATTGTTTAGAAAAAAAAATGTACAAGCAGAAAAGTGATACACACAATCGTGAAACAAGAAATAGGCATTTTTTGGCATATTACCTTCAAAAAGTTCCGCGTTCTTTTATTGGGGTTGGAATTAATTTTTACAATAAGGTTCCAAAGTTGATACGTGAGTTATCTATTGGAACTTTTAAAACGACGCGTTAAAACACAGCTTATAGGTAAAGAATATCGTTATATGGAAAAATATATTAATGACAAGGATGCCTGGAAATAACAGTGCCGAAACGAGTCCCGCCCAAGTAAAACTTCTTTGTAATTGCCATGTGTTGATTTAAAAGATTTGTTGAGGAATTTCTTTTGCCGTTTTTTGTCCTCAATGTTAAAGCACCTTTTCTTACCGGTAGTAGAAGGAGAAAATGATTTGCATAACAGTATTTACAGAATACATAAATGACTAAATATTGTGGAATTTGAATTTAAATTTGATGTAGAATTATGTCGAAATGATGACGTGTGAGGGAATAAAACTGGATACTATAGACTGCGAAATGGTAGAAAATGGTATATTTTGAGTTAATTACTACATGTGCAAATGTCTTTAAAGATCAACGTTAGCTTTATAAACAATTTAATTAGTGATAAGTGAGTTTTGCATTTATTTTCTCACGTTCATGACTCATCATTTGGGTTAGTACCTAGGATACTTTTCACGCTGGAAAGTGGATATATTTTCACGGAAAAAGGGACATAATTTTGAACGAAATTTTAGTAAACATGTTTTATTTTTTTTGTTCCTATTAATTGCAGTCATCCTAATTGAACGCACGAATATTGTACCAAGTAACAGATTTGTATTTCACTTTAACGATCCTCTTTCTGATTGTGACAGTCAAACAATTAACGTATAACCATTGACATATAACACAACCTGCATTAAATTGTCACTAGCTCAAAACAATAGACTTCGTTATTTGAAAACGATGAATGGATATAAATCATTGGCCTAAAAAACTTTTTAATTACTGCGAACACGGCTGTTATCTTATTTACTTCTTATTGTGTTTGCATTTTATGTTCGATCAATATGTACAAAAGTGAGTCGGAACGTACCTAATGCTTTACTATTAGCATTGTATGTAAGCTCAAAATCGCGCGGCATGCAGGGTGCTTGAAAAGAGCTATCCTCGATATTTCACTTCATATACAAATCTGCAATGTTGTGCCTGCGGATCGTTGATAATGTAAAGATCGATGAGCGAGGTATGCCCACTTAGACCGCTAAATTACTTGCTGAGGTAACAATCGGCTGACTACATAGTCCAACGTGCGTTGGACAAGATGGGTCCTCGAATAGCGACTACGCTACAAGGAGAACAGGATTTCTGCATTGATATTTTATATAGAATCAAAGTCCGATTGCAGGTTAATTTTAGACGTGTTCAATATAAATTCTTTGATTACTGATATTAAGACAGCGATAAATAGGGCTATTTCCTAACAGTAACTAGGACCAAAAGATCCAGTGTAGACAAACTAAGATAGGGCTTGTTTGTAAGCATTCCTATCCCCAACAAACTTAAAATCGAAACAGAGGTTACCTAAAACAATTTGATTTACGGAAAACCAGGCAAACCACTGGGTTTTAGTAAGTCTCATATACCGGCTCCCATAAAAAGTTGGAACACAAAAATGCATTTACGTAAACAAAAAAAAGATGCGCAGTTAGTGTGTGTATACAAAGTTTTTACGACATAAAGCGTTTGTTGCTTGTACTTTAAAATAAAAGAGATGAAAATAAAAGTCAAATCTAAATTCGTTCCGACTTCGTTTGGGTTCAACAATTCATTACTGTACATATTCACTTTGATATATAAGCTATGTCAATCCGGAAAAATGTACCTTTTAAATGGCAAAATATTGTTTCAAATAGATGCCGTAGTTCCGGATATTACTTTCTGCATAAACACAAACTCATAAAATTCAAACACTCTCTTTATAATAGTAACTAGTAACCTACCCTTGCTTCACTTCGGAATACAGGATATATAAGTATTAGTGTAAGTGGTAATGATATAACCGTTCTAATTAATAAAAAATAAGTTCACAAATAGTAATCGAACCCTAAGTTTCGTCAGGCGTTCTGTGAATTTTTGTAATGTCATAAACCAAACTTTTCTCTTAAATCAGTCCATGTATTCTTAAAAATTGTATGAGAACCCGTATCCGTTGCTTTTGAGATAATCGCATTCAGACAAACTATAATTTGTTTTATAATATAGCATATTTCCATCCGGAATAATGTACCTTTCAAATGGTAAAAGAATATTTGGATAGGTGCCGTGGTTCTGAAGATTACTTTCCACATATACCTACGCAAATTCACCAAGTTAGCATTCCCTCTATATATAATATTAATATAGATATTGTGTAGTTTCTAAACCGTTACTTACTTAATGAATAAAACAGTGTACCCCGAAACTTAATACCACTACGAAGCGGAGATAAAGTTTTGATCCAGCTAATGGTTTCTGTGATTCTTTATTGAAATGAAAATGTACTATTAAACAGAGAGGTCGTTTGGTAGAATTTATTAACATCTACTCACTTATAGCACTACAGATATATAATTAAAGGTGTTCCAAATATTTAAACAAAGAGAGATACTTAAAGGAATTATTTAATATTTGCTAGAAGATACGAGTAATCCTATCAAATATACTAGCCATCTAACTCTGATAATAATAATTGACCAATGATCTAAATTAAGCAAATATTTTGGATGGTTAACTTGTAAGACTATTTAACATTGTGGTTTGTGATACTTAAACTGGGGCATTCAATAAACTCAGAATGATGACTATAATTCCATTCACTAACCAAAATCATGAAGATGAATATAAAAAAATTCCAGCTACCTCCATAAAAACTTTTTACCCAGAAGGAGCATGTCACAAGACTCGATGGCACATGCTAGCATAATAATTATTGGCCCGTCAAATTGATAGCTGATTGATAATCTATATGATCCCAATTTCATCACAGTTGGGTAACGCTTTCAATATTCAAACACGAACGACTAAAGAAATGGCTATATCTCAAGCCCAAAATAAAATGTTCAGTTCAAAGCAACTATGTAGATTGAAAACTTGTTTTTCATTCGCGACGAGATGTTCTTTAGATGAATTTGTTCGTTCATCGTTCGACTTTTCTACTGAAGTAACGTACGAGAGTGCCTTAGGTACCTATGAGTATGTTAACATGTAACATATAACGTACAAGAATTTACACTTATGTTAACCACCTATGTTAACATTTAAACTTACGTATAAAGATATGTTGGATGTATGACGTGCTTATTGAAACAATAGATGATTTTCAAAATATGCAGAAGATCGCCGCTATCAACTAATTGTATACTTTCAGATGAATAAGCAATATGTACAAGCAATAATTAGCAGATGCAGTGGTTGAAACTGGCAAGTTGAATAATTACTAGGATTTATGTCCAGTTTATTCTTGCCAAACTTGATTTATTTGGAATTTTTAACAGTCGTTTTATAAATTCTTCATATCTATCCTATACACATAAGCGTTCCTCAAATACAGATGTTCTGTTAAATATATACATTTTTATCAATAAAATTGTGTTAAAACTTAAAAATGATGTCTTCTATTATCATGGAAGTAATTAAAGACCATGTAATCCAATGTAATACAATCGTTATTATACATAATAACTTTAAACAAAAAGTTTGTGGAAAAATAAGCGGTCTTATCATTAACACACAAACCTCATCACGGCAAACATTGCTAAGAATATACGATAATTATTTAAAAGATACAATTTGAATTTGACGCTGCCAATATCTACTTGATAATATGATCATTCTTACAAATACCAAGTATGACTACTACAAGTATGACTTTAATGAATAAGTTTTGGAAACGGACAAGTTTATTCAGCAGCTCCTTAGATTAAGACAGGAAATACATTATTACTTTCATATCATAGTTATTACAATGCTCTTTGAAGTCGATAATTGATTATTTGTAGAGCTAGTAATGAGAACAAACAACTTAACTAAAAACTTTCTAAAATATCTTATTTTGAGGAAAAATTATGAGGTTTGTCTCTGTATAAAACAATCGTATAAAATCTGTATAGAACGTGTCAATCGTAGCTACATTTTATGTCAACATAGATTTGTAACATCGTAATAAGTAATCAACGCCGTTGACACACATCCCTAATATTGCTGGTCAAGCTAAGAGCGGGACACCCGCTTATTACTGGCACTTCGACATTACAATTAAAACATTTCTCAGTTGATTTTACAGTACGGTGGTAGCTAGATATTTAGGTAAAAAATCCTGCTGACGCGAACTTCGTTGTGTTAAACAAATTTGTTACAGAGGCTAGCGGCAATCAGGAGGAACGTTCGCTGTAGTTTCGTTCGTTGTTCAGCAGCATGCACAACGAGCAGGGGAGGTTACGTGGCCGCCAGGGACAAAATTTATTGAGCGCTTTAGTATTTTAAAGGCCACGTCCGTCGCTATCGGCCGTGATTTTCATTATCATTATGATTATGATTATCATTATCATTATCATTATCATTACCATTACCGTTACCGTTACCGTTATCGTTATCGTTATCGTTATCGTTATCGTTATCGTTATCGTTATCGTTATCGTTATCGTTATCGTTATCGTTATCGTTATCGTTATAGTTATAGTTATCGTTATCGTTATCGTTATCGTTATCGTTATCATTATCATTATCATTATCATTATCATTATCATTATTAAATACCAAACGATAACCCAGTCTTGCGTTAAGCTGACAAAAAGTTTTAACACTTGGGTTTTGCCACCAACAGTTATAACAGACATTAGAGCTGAATGGTCGAACATGTTTAAGGCATCTTCGATTAAAAAATATACTCGTACGGTAAGTCACTAATTGCAACCAATCCTAGTGAATAATACATTCTTGTACTATCAAGATTCATTCGGTACAACAACAGTTAATGAACTTGTTCGTTGTCTTTACAAATTACTCTCTAAGGTTTAATCACGATAAACTGTTTAAAATTCAGCGTGATTTGATAAATACACGACAGAAAATTGAGTACTGTAAATATTACAATAAAAATGAGATATAACGTATATCTAAACATATAACCAAAATAAGCTTTTTACCAAACATGGAATTCAATTGAAATGTAACGCAGTACTTGCGAACGTAATCAGTGTAAAACTGCAAATGTCGAGCGGAAATTCAACAGAAAGTAAACGCAAGTCCTCGAAGTATCTCCACAACAAACGTATGAAATTGAAAAAGTTTACTGGAGTAGAGTTAAGAAAACATTTCAACATGAAATATTTTGTATGACATCTGATATTGAAGTTACTGCGAACGGAACTTCAGATGCAATTCAAATGGTATATGAGGTAACCATATACCTCATTTTTTGCATTATCGCTGCATTTTTTTATGAAAGGTAAAACATAAGTTTTCGTAATTTACTTAATATTCATTATTAATGAAAGTTCTTACTTGTTTATTATTAATTATTTATATTGGTATACTCGTTTATTATTGATAACTACGATTTTAATAACAATTACCGGCCTGCTCTGACTTCGCTCGTGTTGAATTTTTATACTTATTTATTTATATAGCAGTATAGTAATAATGTGCCTTTCAAAGGGTGAAATATTTTTTGTGATGAATACAGACATTACCTCGGCATGCCCTCAAAATTCGCACTCTCTCTTTAAAATCTAAAATATAAAATTCTCGTGTCACAATTTTAGTTACCATAGTTCGGAGGAGTAATGATAATGATAATAGTAATGACTTGACCAATTTTGATG
The DNA here is from genome assembly GCA_003671415.1 of Megathymus violae. Taxonomy (NCBI): domain Eukaryota; kingdom Metazoa; phylum Arthropoda; class Insecta; order Lepidoptera; family Hesperiidae; genus Megathymus; species Megathymus violae. The sequence continues at coordinate 3,216,997 of PDGT01000040.1, read as the reverse complement.
AAATTTTATATGTATATTCAGTAGGTCTGAGAATAGGTTGTTTTCTTTTTTTTATACCCCTAAGTGATAAGGGTGGTCCACCCTAATTTTTTTTTTTTTATTTCTTAGACATTTTTTTTATTTTTATTTTTTTATGATGTGGTAATAAAAAATACATACAACCCTAAATTTTCACCATTCTACCATCAACCCCTATTTTTTAATAGCAATATTAGTAATTCAATAATTTTCAACCGAGATCGATAACTGATTAATTATCACTTGATCAGTTATCCCTGCCAGGCGTCTACTGGTGTCACTTCTGACCCACTAAACAGCACGGAGTATGGATGAGATCTCTTTTCTCAATACCTACAGTTTTCGGCCATTATTATTATTGTTTGTGCATCACTCGTAATAGTGACGTTTATAATTATCATTTTACTATTTCAGTGTTATTTTCAAATAAATTTATCATTAATTGATATCACACCATGTTTTTCAAACGGACAATTATACGTAGCATGCTCTCGAGTGGGCAAACCATCCAGTTTGTTTGTGTTAGCTAAAGATAGGATAACAAAAAATATTGTACACTCTATTGCGTTTAATATTGTTTTTAGTAAAATTATTATAATTAGCGATATATATAATTAATAATTTATATGGCAACAACGTTTGCCGGGTCAACTAGTATAAGTATATATTTTTCCGTTTAGAAACGTAGAAGCAAACTTATTTGTTTTACATCAAACTCAAATACATTATGAATACGTCATGACATACATATTGTAGAGTTACCAACACTTTTTAGTTACATCTTTTTCCTGGTCTGACTACATGTTGTCTTAAGATAATAAATTTCATCAACAGTAGTCTACATATTTTCTGCAGTTGCTGCTGTTTGGTCTTCTTTGGTAATCTTGAATGTTTATTTTACCCATTTTAGTTCAAGAAAGTAACTAGAAATTGATGCACGAGAATGAGCTGAGTCTCCAAAGGCTATAATTGATCAGAAAAGTGTCATGGTTTCGGAGATTACCGTCCGCATACACTCAAACTCACTCTCTCTTAATATTACGTATATTATATTAGCATAAAATAGATTTTTCGTAATAGATATCTATGTATTATATGTATATTAGTGAAATACAGGATGCTTACTCGTATATGTAGGTATAAATGAATTGTGATTGGATTTCAAATACAGGGTACGTGCAGATTTGCTTATACTACTAAAATTGGCAGTATACAGAGAACATAAGCATTACTTCGGCGCAAGGTTGATACATGAAACCGTTAAGAAATCCACATTTTCTAAAAACGATAACATGACATTGTCACAAACAGTCGAGTCTTGCGAGGAGGAGAAAATATTCCTAGGGTATCCCCAATATGAACTTGAAGGATATTACGTAGAGGAGGTACCGATGCGTTTATATGGGAAGTCCCCATAAAATGTAATGGCTACTGACGGGATTGAATGAGAGGTAATCAAGGATCCCCCATAAATTGGAAACTCGCTCAGTGTGGCCAAAGTGTATGTTGGATATTTCCCCTCTTTAAAAAATGGCGGTCAAAAGTACGAACTATTCGTCATTGTAAACATGGCTACACTCTCTATTATGTAGGCGAACGCGTTTCAAGTTTGAATAAAGCTACAGCGTGTTAATCGGATTAAGTCTGCTGACCAGTGTATATCATACAGTCGGTGTGTGAAACGGTCATGACATCAAAATTAAATTTTAAATTTATTTAGTTGCATTTGGTCAATTTGGAGGATTAAAAGTCAGGTGGGAGTCCTGCGTACACCTTACATTTTTATACATGTATTTATAAATAACCTGTTATTAAAATTCAAGTTGAAAATGAAATACTCCAAGAAAACCAAAGCAAATAAAAAAAATGTGTTAGATCTATTAAGCCACACTTGTACAGTGTGTGGCGTTATTCCCTCTGAGATGTGAACACAGTCTGGTTTTGAACAGGACAGGACAGTTTTGAATTGTTATATTGATAACGTGTTCCAAGTCAAACATACATATGATAGTTTAAAGACATTTTTATGTTGCAAGACATGGCTATCGGACTACAAAAGGTTATCTGATCCAGTATTATAACATTTATATTTTTACATGTTTAAGACGTTCATGCTTTGTTTTTTTCTTGTGAATATAATTCAAGAGCTAATAATATTATCCAATCAGTCTTTGATGCTATGATAAGCGTTTATTCCTTAATGAAATTGTTTACAGAATGGGCGACAGCACAATTGTATTGCTTCACTATTCGAATTAATTTAGAGCTCTCAATTCAACAACAAATGGATATTTTGCCTCGCTCAAAAACAAAGCGAAGCAGAATAATCAGGACGGGATAAACGTGACAAATTTCGTAAAAAATTCAAATCTCGCGGGGAAAAGCGTCAAATGAAAGTCATTGCAACGAATACAGAAAATGGTTTGGAAGATATGAGTACATTGTGACGGTAAATGTACTAAACAACCTCTTTTATAATTATAATCCCTTTCATTTTTAAAGGCGGTGGCCAAATCGACCATATAGCCACTTTGGCCACTGAGTTATCAATGGGCAAAAATCGTACTTTATATCATCGTACTCAATTCGATCTTTCTCTGTTGTGGATATATTCTTAATTCTTTACCAAAATAAATACAAGAAAAAAAAAATAAGTATAAGGGAAGTACAAAATATATCTACAGGTATATATTATATTTATAGTTTTAAATTTAGTATTTATGCTTATAATAGATAAATAAGCAGAACAGCTCAATTATAGTAAGCTGCCTCCGTTATCCACGGACATCTACGTTTACTTAATAACTAGTTAACCATTATTGCAATCGAAACATGTAACAATATTTCAAGATTGATTGCTAGAAAAGTATATAATGAACCGTACCATCACGTGCGAGTAACTTTGCGATTAAACTAGGTAAAACTGTGAATAGTGAGGCCCAACTATCAGCAGGCTGCTAATGAATAAAAAAGATTTGTTTGGACGCAATTATTGATACTCGTAGACTTACGTCCTTAAACCATAACCCAAAGTTTTGTTCCACAAAGCAAGTGGAATAGAAAAAAGCACTCTCTTAATATTTTCTACAATAACAAGATTTTCTTACCAAAAAAATGTTAAGTTAGTAGGTACAAAGCATAACGTGATAATGTAAGAATCTAGGGAGCTTCGTTGAGAATATTAGTTAGATAATAATAGAGATTGTCATGGCGAAGTATGAAATTAGTTCGTAAAGAATAATGGACACTTCAGTCAGGGCTGGTTTTTCTATAGACTATCTAGGCTTCAGCTAAGCTAAGCTTAAGATCAAAAAAGGCCTACATTCAAATTGTTATTTTGTTTGTATATACTACATTGGAAATATTGACGTGTCTAACAGAAAACTATTGTTATCCCGACAATTGAAAGGCCTCATAAGTGAAATAGCCTAGATCCCCTTTTCATCTAAATCCGACACTTACTTCAATGCATTATCATATAATTGCTTTTCAAAAACCCATTACGGAAGTATTGCAATGAGTAATAAGTTTGACATTATCCTCTTTCCACGAAAATGTAACGATTCGATTAGATTTCTAACTAGTAGATTTAAAAGGAGGTATAAATCGTAAATACACATTATTTCTATCTAACAAGCATGTCCCTAGAAAGCTGATGAGAGAATTTTTATTTGAGAATCTGATCACTGTGTAACTTACAAGGCAAGAGCAACTATAAGATAGGGCTCTATTTTACAATAATAATACAATTAAAAATAATAATAGTTGAATATCCTTCTAAAAACGAAAACTTTATGAGCCGATATTAATATTCGTTAAGCACGTTAAGCAGACGTACCTAAACTGAAGTAGAATAATGGAGTAAGTTTCAGGTGTCGATAGATGTAAGAAGAGACCTGTATCCTGTATTGAGCTCGTGATAGCTTCTAACTACACTGCCTAAGTTGAAATATAATTCCCGTGCTATGTTCAAAAGTATACAGCAAAACTATTGTGATGTGATAAAATAAAGAGAGTTTAAATAGAAACATATATTTAAAGTAAATGAAATAAATGTATCTAAGTCCAACGACACGTAGTGTCGGCATTTAAGCAGAAAACTATTTATTAAGATTAAGCGCTATCCAGCTAATAACTAGTATAGAGATCAAAGCGTGACACACAAATTATGATCCCACCCCGTCGTATTACTGGAATTTAGCGGAGCGTCACATCGAGACACGTCGCATTAGGATTTCTAGACAATATTGTTTTCTATTAATCCATTTAATGCTTACCAAATACTAATCCTTTAAAGATGTTATATTAAGTCAAATATATAATTCTAACTTACATATTAAATTACACATTCTACTACGAGCAGGCAAAAACTACATTTCACGTTAAAATGTAAATATTCATGGTACATTTACGTCGCAAGTCTTTTGAGTTTGTTAGGATTAATTTCGGAAGACAAGCGACATCTCTGTAATGAAGTCTGGCATGGTGCTTGATACTGCATTGTGGTTCTCTAGAGAAATGGAATAATTTGTTATAACAGACGGCACTGACTTATTTGACATAAGACAAGTTATTACTTCATTTTGGCTGTTATAAAGGTTTAAAGTGAAGAATTATAACCATATTAATATTCTAATAATATTTGGTTTTTATATACTTTTATTATAAAAGTGCGCCGCCCATTAAATGATGTATGAGCGAAGTCGAGCCAAAGAGACCGATTTTTTTTTTCGATAATATTTAAATCCCAAATTATTTTTCAATGCGATATTTAAGTCGTTTAATCTGAGTCGTTTCACTGTTAACCGCATAACATCAGTGACAGTTAAAAGTAGACAGCACAAATTTATCACACACACTGTTGTAGTGGATGGGTCCCTATTTATCCGCTATCATGAGCATATGAACTTGTAGCAAGCGTAATTCTAATTACGAATGCTACGTTACCGTAACATATTATGCACAAACACGAGTTGAAATTGGGTGTGGGAACGCACAGCTTTTTAGTGTTTGTAATCATAACTGGTTATAATGACCAAACGTTAATTGGCGCGAGTTAATATACTTATATTATTACTAATGTTTTGCAAAATTAATAGTATGAAAACTTTAAAAATCCTATGATGTATTTGAATTAAATACTGTACTATGATATCAAAAAGACATAATAACTTACCTGATTTAAAACATGTTTAACAAACTATTGGATATGTACTCGTATGTATATGTGCATTTAGTGACTTTGAATAGCAAATATATTATTTTATTACAAAAGTTACTCCAAAGCGGTAAAAATTATTATTATACTGCGTAACCTTTTGGTACGATTCCATTTGGTTACAATTAGTTAATGAACTGTGTTCTTTATTATGAAGGCTTCACAGGAAGGCTTCGATCTTGTAAATAATGTTTTATCTTGAGATATTGTTAAGTCTACAGACATAAAATTTTACTAGAAGTTCTATAAAAATACTGGTAACATCTTTGTAATAACATACTGTAATAAAAATTATCTTTGAAGTCCAAATTTATAATTCAATATCAAATATCAAGCTCAAAGGTTTATGAAAGCCATAATTAATATATATTATATACATATATATATATTATATATATATTAATAAAGCCATAATATTGAGATAAACACTATCTTATGCCGTCTACGATAGCATCCGTCAGCTGGCACCTTGTGCGCCGCTCAGCTTCATTGTTTCTAGGCACAACCAAAATAAAGGTGCGGAATGAAACTTAGGCACTGATATTAATAACAATTTATTTGCAAGCAGCCAGCTCAGCGCGGCACATACATAGGAGTATGAGGTCGTGGGTGTACGGCCTTTTTTGTTTCCACTCCGCAATTGCCAAAGCAATTTACAAAAAAATAATTATTATTATGTAACGAATTACATTCGTTACAGTTGGTTGTTACCATCTATGGCCACAGCCGAGATCGCACCCACGACTTAGTCTTCCCACATAATTAAAATTTATACTGCTGATAGTAGGTAATTTATTGTAACTAAAATTATCCTATAATCTTTAAATCTTATTGGATAACGTATCTCCATACAATAAAAATTAAGAACAGCTCTGGTGAAAAGGTTACAAACGCTGCATTTAGTTAAAATGCTTAGGTATGCAATATCTTACTTTATTGTACCTAATGCTAAAACATTGAAATACAATCTAATTAACTGACATAAAAAATACTATTTAACTATTAAAATGATGCCGTTAGCCCAGTTCATAGTGATTCCTCCTTTTTTACCAGTGGAAATCTATCAGGGACACCCGGATAAATACCTGGGTGTTTCTTACTGCAATATTAAGCGGGAATGCGGGTACGCTTGCGCACTCTTTCGCAGACCCGACGGTGCCGTCCTCTTTCGCGAACCCTCCGCAGCGTGAGGGTGCTGACTATATCCTTTTCGCTTAAAAACTTCAGTGGTGTACTCGGAACACATGGCATGCCACCTCCTAAACGAGGGCCTTCAGTGCTGAGTGGTAAACTAACCTCGATTTGCTGCCCGAGGCCCTCACTACAGGACCGGCATAAGGCTGGCATATGCTCGTCTTCTGCGCCCCATTCTCCTCTTGCGGATTGCAGCCGAGAGGGGGTCATCATCTCGGGTCAGTTCCGCTGCTTCTTTCTGCAACATCTCGTCCTCACAGAAAGAGGCAACCGCCCTCCAAGACTTCTCATCTCAAACTATGGCGCGGACCACGGCTGAAAGAGAGAGGTCGTTCCCCACCGCAAAGGCTAGCGCTACCCGCTCGCGCGCCCATGCTGAGCACAACTCCAGCGTGTTCACTGCTTTCGCAGTGATGACATACCGCCAGTGGCTCCTTACCGGCTATGCGACAAAGATATCTGCCGAAGCTGCCGTTGCCCGACAGAACCTGCACAAGCCGGTAGGTGAGCGAACCATAACGCCTGTTGACCTTAAGGACGCCTTAAGGACTGGTTGTACGGGGTCGATGGTTCGCAAACTCGCTGAAAGCCGCTCGAGCCGTCTCCTCCACTGCTCCAGCAACGTGTGTTGTGCAACCCGCCGCCATCTTCCAACCTCCCCGGAGAGAGCACGGTCTCCACGCTTGTGCGCCTCCACACAACCCTCGTACATTTCTGAGTGAACCTCGGCATCAAAGTTCCAGAGACGCTTACCGACCAATGTACACGCGGCCTCATGCGATACGATACGGTATGCTTGAGTTGCTCTGATCGCCATTATGCGTCGAAGCCTATACAGTGCCGCCCTGTTTTGTGGCGTCAGAGCATCGACGCACACAAGCGCGCCATAAAACGCCATGGCCCTTACAATGCCAGCATAAAGACGACGGCAGGTCACGTTCGGTCCTCCGATGTTCGATAGGAGCATTTCAAGAGCAGATGCAGTCCCAATCAGTTTGGATGCTAAGCGCTGAAAATGCTTCCGAAAGGTCCACCGTGCGTCGAGGTGAAGTCCCAAATATTTCATCTGGGGCTTTAGCTCGAAGCGAGCACCCCGAATTTCGATGTTAGTACCTGCAGGAGGCCTCCGCCAAGATCTATAAAACACAGTACCTCGGTTTTAACGAGAACAACTTTTAGGCCCAACATCTCAATGCGGCCAACCACCTGCTTCATTCTAGCATGAATCTGTGATGTGTCACCTCCGTATAATCCCTCCCACGGGCCATCAGGAATGTGTCATCCGCGTAACACACCACTGGTAGTGCGTCCCGCAGACCCAGTTATATCCGATGTTCCACAGGAGGGGTCCAAGGACTGACCCCTGTGGAACACCGCATCTCACGACCTGATGATGCAAACTCCCATCGTGCCCGACTTATAAAATTTTTCTGCCTGTCAGATAGACCCCGACGATCCTTCGCAGGTATGTAGGCACCCGATGGATCCGAAGTGCCTTTTCGATGGTTGGGAAAGGCGGCGTATTAAAGGCGTTGGAAATATCCAAGGACACAATTAGTGCCACACTGCCCGTCTGATCGCATCGATCGGTGATCGACCTTCTCGGAACCCGAACTGATGTTGAGATAAATCGGGGCCTACGCTGCACAGGTGTTGGATGGTGCGTGAGGTCAGAATGCGCTCGGAGAGCTTGCTCACATCATCCAACAGGACAATCGGGCGGTACGAAGTAAGGGAGTTTACCGGACGCACCTCTTTCTTTATGAGGACCAAACGCCCCTCTCTTCAATAGGTCGGGAACTGGCCCGTCATCATGTATTTGTCGAGTAGTCCAGTAAGATGGACTCGCAACTCACCCAGCCACAAGGCTAGCACTCTGTCTGTCAACATCCGACTGCATTTCCACAGAAGTTATAGGAGGAGCCTCGGGATCCACCTCCTCGTCCAAGACGCCCGCCATGAGTGGAAAACAATATATAGTCGTTCCATATTATTTAGTACAAAAGTTCTTAGTTACTCATGCTACCAGCAGCACAAGAATAAGTAGAGCATCAATGAGAAAGTTTGAATGCTTGTTTATAAAAGGTTATTATTTTCCATAGACCGCATACCACAGTTGATATCACCTTACATACAGCAAATTTACAGGCTAATAATAACCTCACAATATTTTAATAAATTATAAGCATAGTATCTTCGTTGTTTATAGATTTACTCATGTTTCATTCAATTTCCGTTGTTGGTATTTTAATAATACAAGGAAATTTTCATGTAAAATAGTATTATTCCTATGTTAATACATTCTAATTTAGGGCTTATTGCGCTTTTTTTTTACACAGCTGAGCAAAGTTCTTGACAGAGATTTTATTACCACTCCGGTATATTATATGAGTCGGGCATTCATCAAGGAAACAAGGTTTGTTTACTGCCAAGATAAGACCAAGCATGTTCGTCTCATTAACCCCAAAATATACAAAGCAGAAACTCCAAATTCTTACATGTGTAATCTTACAACTAAACACAGCAATTTTACTTGGTTTTCTGAGTATTATTATGCAAAATACACAATTTTTATTAACTTTGATACAGTCTTAATATAATTACTATCCTACAATAGTTTAGCGAAAGGTATTCAATCATTATAGTTATATCCGAAACCAGATGAAACATCGTTTTTGTATACAATACTTGATTAACGAACAGACGGGCTACATTAATTTAAGTTGTCACGAGTATCTAAAGATATCCGCAGCATCAAAAGAATCACCGATACGTTTCCAGCCAAATGGAAGCGAGGAGCCTAAAATTGCTCTGCGAAACTGAAATCCAAAACTCATTAAATACGTCTAAAATATATAAAGACGATTTTTACTGTATAGGTTGTAAATTCGCTTTTATTTTTAATAACATTGTAACACCTAGGATCTATACGTAACTAAATTCGAACTCATGTTGTCATCCACAGATATATCCCACAAATAAGAAGCCGTTTTGAGACGCGTCGCTAATACTGCAATACGTTGAAGTACCAAAACTGTTAGTTTACTATTCTATATATATATATATCTAGGTGTGTGTGTGTGTGTTTTAGTATATATGTTCTTGGTAAATCGTACGATATTCACACTGTACTACAAAATATTTTTATAGTCAGAAAATGCATATCCGCGGAAATGAATCTGTCTCGCATTTTTCCAGCGAAATGAGAACAACGTTTCTATATATGGTGCTACGTCTCGATGTCAGACCATATCTGTCTAAATCATAATCTAGATTTAATAAATATAATTATTTTATTAAAAAAAATTAAAAAGAAAATAAAAAATTGTAACTTTCCAAACTAAATAGCAATAAAGAATTTATAACTCAATTTAATTTACCGAAATTGGAGCATGTATTGTCAACTTATCCTTAAAACAAGGAAAATATCGACTAAAACTTAATAAAATCGATAGTTATAATGATATCACATTTGGTATAATTTTGTTCAAAACCATTCATAATGGACCATTCAACTACTTTTAAAAATATGATTTGAAATAACTTATCCCTAGAAATTGGTAACATATATACGTAAAGACCTAAAGTAGTACTACAGTCAATTGTCGCTCAAGAAGTAAATATAAAATATCTATAATGTGTACGCTAAATAGGTTCTCCTAGCCGTTACTTAATACGACGGGCCACACGGGTAATAGTACCATCATCCAAATAAGATGTAATATTTTTGGCGCGCCTTTGTACAGTATAGCATAATTTAGAAAAATATTGAAAACAGACAAAATATTGAAAAAAATATTCAATGAGCTGCTCTATTTTGAGAAATTATTTAAAATATATTATTTTTTAAGTTTTTACGTTTGACAACAATATGGTGGCAATGGGAACTGTCAAATATCATGCCTGTGATAGATTATCTGTGGAGTTTGAAAATCTATATTTACGCTACACAATAATTCGATTTTACTTTAGGTACATTTTTATTTATGAATTAGTATCTTTTATTAGGTGCCATTTCCAGTAAGATCGATAGATACATAAGTAACATTTACTTAGTTATAAACCCGATATATTTATATATCATATTGACGTTTAACATTCATGACGTATTATATCAATAACCGTCATATGCATCCGATTGACTATCCGCCATCCGCCATAATGTTTCAGTATTACAATATTTTATTCACAAGTTAAATTACTGACACAAAACCAAGCTGAAATCTAGAATTTTAATAATAAGGAATGCTTTCGGTTAATATCATGTACTTTCTACAGTTTGTAGATGGCGACGCCCAGGCTTCATACATTTATGAAACATCTCCTTTATAATATGGTTGTTTTTTTAAGATTATTATATAAAATAAATATTAGAACAGTGTAATCGCCAGAAAGCGTCTTTGGCCAACCTTATTTTGTACTATATATGTTAATGAGCTATCCAAAATCATGATTCAGAATATAATAATGTATGACATGCACACAAAGGTTATTTATTATCATTTATAAGAAATAAAATCAAAGACGTAGTAGAAATAGGAATAAATATAACACTAAAAACCATAATTCAGTTAAACAGATAGAAACACCTTACAATTAATTTATAGAAAACTAAATATTACGTAGTTTACCACTTTCAATAACAAAATGTAAGAAAAAACTTTATGACAAGAACATATCAAAGGAGAAAATTACAAGAAGTAGATATGTTAACATTTTAGGAGTAAATGTACTGTACTGTACAAAGTGGCTTGATACAGTGTAAAAATGTAACAATATTAATATTATAACAAGCGATTGAGATTTTGACAATTCGTGTTTATACGGAGAGCAATCTCTGAAACCACGGCATCTATTTATAAAATACCTTTTGAAAGGTACAATATTCTACATGGCATCGGTTGTATATACTTAATTGTCCTAACCGACGGAAGTGGGAGCGGATCGCTACTATTTAATAAGTTAATATGAATACGAACTTTGAACAAAATTAAATTTATTTTAACTAAAAAAAACATATTTTCAAAGGATTTTAGAAAAAAACAATAAAACAAACGTATTACAGAAATTGTTAAAATATTTAAAATGGCGAAATATGTTAAAATTTACTAGAAACTCTAAATGTCAAAAGTATTCAAATCATCTTTAACGTTAAAGAATGTAGTATAAATAAGTGTAATGTATAGCTTAATAGGTTACAATACAAAATACTTTATTGTACATCACTGACAAAACATTAAAAGCACAATATTAAAAATAACAATAGGCGGTCCTATCGTTAAAAGCCTGTAGTATTTAGGCATTCACATACTTTGTAACTTTTAAAGTATTGCATTGTTAAACGTTTTTTTTTTATATTTTCTTGTAGCTTCTATCCGGTAATTTTGTAATAAATAATCTGTTAAATGTTTTGTTATTGTTATCAAGTATTTGGCAAATTAAATTATGTCATCAAAGTTACATTTATTTTTAATATGTAGGTTTTTGATCCCCTTCGTAAAAAGATTCAAATTCAAGAAATTCAAAACTGGGTCACTGAAATATATCTTTCTAGAAAAATGGTTGATATAAAAGGTAAGCTGTTTGACCAGAAGTTAGACCAGACCTTAAAGTTTAACTCAACACAACTGCAACAGTCGCTAGAAGTTTCTTAATAAGGAAACAGACACTGGAAATCACTAAATCGCAAACAGTCTTTGGAAACCTCTTAACAAATACCGTCTCGGAAATTCACTCAACTCCACTCACCAAGGTCTCCGCGCGCTGAACGCCGAAGATTCCGACCGTCTCGTGCGCTCAACGCACGCTCCAGTCAACGAGGTCTCCGCCCGCTGCACGCGAAGCGACGGCCCAAACTAGAGGCTAAGACCAACTTAACAAGTGACTTATACCTTTTTATGCTATTATAACTTATTTTATTGTAATCACTAAAAATTATTTAAAACAATCTATCTTCTAAATTCGTTACTTTTTATTTATAATACTATGAATTTAACACTACAAACTATAATAATTCAGCCCAGGGCAGAGTAAAGATGTAATCGATAGGATGTGGGGTATGATGTACATATAATTTACAAATACACATTACATATGTAGACGTAGAAAAAGAGTCGTAAAAAGAATTAGAAATGAACGATGAAAAAAGTTTAAATTAATTTATTGATTTAATAAAAGAAAGATTCAGTTACATTATATAAAACGGATTTATTACAATAGGTACTTATAATATCATCAGCTTCTTTAGCGTTTTTTTTATAACGATAAGTTCGATAACTTTTTGCCATCATGTGGGTAGGGATATGATCCCATTGCAATAGAAATTCTGGGGTTTCTGATCAAAAAACTGCGTCAAGTAGTTTTGGCAGTCCTCACGTGATGTTAACCTGACACTGACTAAAGAATTCTGAAGAGACCGAAACAGGTAGAAATCTGAAATTGCAGGGTCCGGGCTATACGGTGGATGCATCATCTTCTTCCAGCCAAACTCTTAGCTTTTGCTGAGTTGCCAAAGATGTGTGAGGTCTAGCGTTATCATGATGAAAAGTCACACCCCTTCTATTGACTAATTCCGGCCGCTTTCTCTCAACTTCTTGCTTTAGTCTCATCAGTTGTTTGCAGAATCGATGGTCCTGCCTAGCGGTAACAGCTCATAATGAATGTTGCCCTTCCAATCTCACCATACACACAGCATCACCTTGTTGCGAGTTAACCCGAGTTTCGCCAGAGTCTGTGAAGCCTGACCGGCCTTTGACCACGACCCTTTTCGCACGTTCTTGTCGTATGTAATCCACTTTTCATCACCAGTTTCATTACGTTGTAATGAAGAATCGCAAATGAGCACACGGTTCATGAGGTTTCTTTCAGTGAGTTCGTGTGGCACGTGGCACCCAAATATCGAGCTTTTTGTGTACCCAGCTTTGCTTAAATGCGTTAAAACTGTTTTGTGATCAATTTCCAGTTCTTCAGCTACGTTATAACTACTGATATGCCGGTCTTGCTCCACTTTTTCAAAAATGGCATCCATTTTATCCGTGACAGGACTTGCCAACAATCCCGCCCTATGGAAAATTGTCATTGATGCCTTTATCGTTAAGGATATCCGTGGTTTTTTTTAAAACAAAAATTAATAAGTAGATAGCCATCACCGAATACTTTTTTATCACTTTTCACATTTTTGATCCAGTAGTTGCTCTAATGAAAATTTCCATTGAACTTCGAGTATCCGTACCACAAATACTTGTATCCACCAGAAAGGCATTCACTAGTTTTATGTATAAAATCAGTTCACAAAATCTGCTCACCAGAATATAGAGCAATGATGTTGCAAATGCTTAAAGCAAAATCTAGGTTATTCACCTGAGAGAACATTAACAATGCTCCATAAAGCTTTTAAGTCGTATTTTCAAGGGGTTTTTTGCATCTTGAGAAACCAATCGTTAACGAATCGAACGAACGATCTTAACGAAAGGATTCCATGCAGAATTGGAACTGAGACTTGAATATGTAGATACTTATTAAGAACTTGTTTAGTCTAAATCGTATTCTCTTGGAGCTCCGTGTAAATTATAAAAAAAAATTGTTTTTGATTATTTTATTATAAGATTATTATTTTATTTTATTATGTATATATTTTATTATGAACCGCTTCCTTTTAATGCGTCGCATTTGTTTTTTTTTAAATTATCTTTTATTCGATGAACCAACAAAACGTATAACCGAAGACATTACATTATTATTATATAAATTAACGATAGCGCGCGTGTACCATGATCCTCGTCATCTTATTTTATATCCAATTCTCATACTTTTCATCATTATACTTTGTAGTTTCGCTAAAATAACACAGACACTCCAGTGGTTCTACAAGGATTCTGTTTTGTTATTGAATGTACGTACGATATCTAAAATGATAAGATTTACCACGACACATACAAAGGAATAGGAATAAGATGCTTATTTAATGAAATTAGCCCATACTCATAGACGCTCAGAATATACTTTGCGGTACAGAGTACAAGTAATATCTTGTTAATTGCTTAGCGCTTATTCAATTACACTCGGAGAAGGAAGGAAATCCGCCATTAACTTCCAATTACGCTTTATTACCTCACCAGCTCAAACAGTAATGGTTTCAAAATAATAGCTTCATAAGCAGAGGCAATCCCTTTGAATCGGGAGTAATTTGTTGTCACAAAATTAAAATACCAAGAAATAACACAAAAATAAATTTACGTAACTCCAACAAGTATTTTAAAAAGAACATTACTTGAATATTTCCCTCAGTTTATCAAAGATATTACTAAAAAGTATCAAACTATTCACAAATTATTTTTTATTCTATATACGAAGTAATAGTAGTATATATTCGTAACTAAAAATAAATATTCAACCCCGTCTGTGTTGCAGAAAACAATAATTTAAAGGTAGTTCTGAATTTAAGAAACAATACAAATCTTTATTCAATAGTGAGAAGAGAGTGAAATAAACCTACTTAAATAAAAGGATTTTTATTTTGATTTAGATCTCCTCAAACAAATGTACGAGTTACGCGACAGGTCGACTAAATTAAAAAATGATTATCAATGATTGAATTGTTATGGATTCTTTTAAGAAGAAATTCCATGTCGATACATACTCGTAAAATCGGTATTAAGTAGGACAAAACTGTATTTAAATTTGGTAAAGAATCCTATTTGTACTTTAAGTTATTCGACACTTGATAGCTTTCCTATTTATAATTGTAATCTCCGTTCTAGTAACACCACCACAACAGCGTAGCAGATACGCTTACTCTTCTGTGTAATGCCGATGGCAGGCTTCCAGATCGGAATGTAGTCAACCTATGTTAATGGATTGGTATTTAACCATTTCCAGGAGTATCGGTCTCATTACCACAACCGTGCGTCGTCCGCTGTACTGGGAGATATCAGTATACGGTAGAACGACGCAGGCCACTGCTTCCCCGCTGCGCGCTGTAGTGCCGGAAAATAGTCAACTTGTCTACACTACTGTGCAACTCCTGACTACATCTTCGTTTTCTCGGGGCCGCCTACCACCTTCCGGCCGTACTCACCAGCAGAGTATTACGTTGCGGAATAGAAACAAAAAGGCCGTACCCCCACGACCTCATACTTCTATGTATGTTTTTTTATTTATTTATTTGTGTAGAATAGTATAATAAAACCACAAAGGTTTCTATAACATGCTGTAACGGCGTTTACATCAGTGTACTTTTACATTATAAATAAGAAAATTCTTAGCTCATAAATATAAATATTAATTTCCATCAAAATTTAATAATAAATGTAAAAGTTAAAAAAAAAAATATTAATGTGTGACTACTAATTAAAATAAATAATTAAAACTACATCTTTTGTGCACCATGTGTATATTTTACATGCTTTTTTTTTTTTTTTTCGCAGGGGAATCCATTTACGGATGATATCCAGGACGCCCGGATGGCAGTCCTAGACCTATGTCGGACTCGGCACTTTGGGAGTGCAATACCGTACTAAACCCCTGCGGGAGCCTTCAGCCGCTTTAATTGGAGGGTCCCGGATCTGCAGGCAACAGGATCCCTCCAGCGACAGGCTGGCCTCGGCGAAAAGGCCAGACTTCTCCTCCATGGGGACTGTCCGGCTCACCTTTGAACAGTCCCAACGACGCCGTGTCTAGCAGGGCCGGGTTCCCATCCCGGCCCGACAAAAATATTTTACATGCTGCTCAGAAAGTAGTTTCAATTTTCTTTTAATGTTGTTTGGATTCATTTTGAGACCTAAGTCAATAGCTTAGTTTAGTGGCGCGCTTAGCTGAATATGTGCAAAATAAACCTTAATTTATAACAGTGCCAAGTTTCATTCTATACCTTTATTTTTGTGGTGATTAGAAGCTTTAAAGCCTAGCGGCGCAATATACATAACTAACAAGTGTGAAATTCAAACCGAATAATAGCAAGTAGGCAGGTAGTAGGTTTTCAATAATACCAATACTAGTAAGTACCTAGTATTGGTATTATTGAAAACTATTATCATTGTTATTGTACGTAGGAGTAAAATGGGGAATGTTAGTGAGTATGAAAGTTCTTTGGAGATAAAATAATGTGTGTTGGTATTTGAAATAAGTGCAAAGGTAAACTATAAATATTTCGGAGATGGACAGTAATACTGGCATCTTGGTCAGTCATCTTTGCGGGCGGATAACTACATAATTCGAGCAGAGTTTCATTTCAACAAAAATTCAGTTTCGAGGATAATTATTAATGAAACGTGTAATAGTTTCTAGCAGAGAAGCACTAGTCTCCAGCACAGCCTAAACACAAATGAGGTCTGCCACAACGACTTTCCCTTTGTTTGGCACCGTTGTAGAACGAGTTGCCGAATGTTAAATCTTAGCAACGGTGCTGCCATCACTCGGGTCACGTGCCGCATTCCATTTAGCAACTGTATTCATTAATATCTCCGACATATTTGTCGGATCAAGATTTATATGGATTTCAGTAAGATCACCGCTCAATAGGATACATAAATTTGAATGAAGATTTGTTTTAACCATTATACCTTACAAATTTTAAATGTACAATATGTAACTATATTTTTCAACACTTTTCAACATTCACCACCGTAGGGTAAGAAAAGTCATTTTAAAATCTATAATGAAATTAGACTCAAAAATTTAATTTATTTGTGATATAGTTCCAAGGCGTGGTCAATCTTATTATGACGCATTAAAATAAATATAAAAAGTGGTTGGGAAAGACAATGCAACGAATAGTGCCGACTTGCGATAAATGTTTATGGAACCGAAAGCTAATAAAAAAATCCAGGATACCATATTTCTCAGTAATATCTATAATATTTATCATCCAATGTACACATTTTGCAAAAGTGCGTTTAGTTCAAACACATGTAGTATACTGAATATGTTGCCTTAAACGCTCTATCGAAAAACTTAGGTACAATACGGTGAGAGTGCCTAGAACGGTTGTTTTATGTTAAACGCTGTAGTTGGATACAGCGATAAACTTACTAAACTTTCTTAAGATTCTTAGAGGACGATATTATTACTTCAGGGCAGTAGTTACGAGTGTGATTGTGGACGGCTGTTACTTTTTATCTCACTTTTTATTATCACTGTAATATGTGATAGATATAATATCATCGATAAACATTGTTTTGGCAAACGAGTAATTGAGATTCCTAACCTAAACAACGCGAATGGTTCTATTGGGCTATGGATATTGGGCATATTTGGGCATAATTGAAAGGGTTTGATTTTATTATATCGATAAAAATATAATATGCTTTAATAAAATCTTATTTAGTTGTTCTTAGTGATATTATAAAAGTCATAGTCTGAGAGACAATGCATAGAATAACCCTTGGGATTAAAAAAAAAACATTTCTATGGAAGTTTTTTTACAAAGTTCGTAATTAAGAGGTATTATTGAAAAATATATGTATGGATGTTAAATAAAATTTACATTTGGATGTAATTATTTATTCAGTGGGATATTTAAAATTTGGTACAAACATCGGTGCAAACAACTCTATGCGATTTTTTATATAATGTTCACTCGCTTCAACCCTGCTTCACAGTGTAATGAGAAATACTTATAGCATCATCATCATCATCATCTCAGCCGGACAACGCCCACTGCTGGGCATAGGCCTCCCCCAAGGATCTCCACGACGATCGGTCCTGCGCTGCCCTGAGCCAGTGGCTACCCGTGACCTTCACCAGATCGTCAGTCCATCTCGTTGACTTATGGCATACCAGCATCTTAATTTCAGGGCTTCTAAACAACATATAACATATTGTAAGCAGTGACGAAATATGATAACTACAGAAAGTACTGGGATTATATAAACAATAAATCAATGAAGAGCTATATAGCCCGACTCGGTGATATCTTGTGTTGGTCTTTTGAATGAGTGATCGCAAGTGGCAAAATGTCTTGAGCGCTTCAGAACTTCGAAGGACACGATAAGCTGTCGGTTCCAAAGTTAACGTCAGATCTGTATCAGATGGATATGGTCTTTAAGCCAAATCGGTGTCCATCGGGCAACATATGAACACACGTAGCTAGGTGACTAACCTCTCCACATGTACGAACTGTAGTAACAGGATAGAGTATACTATAGGCCTCTTTAACTGGGAGAAGAGAGCAGTGGGCCGCTAATTGAGTAAAGCCAGCGAGTCTTTCACTTACTAGGTGATAGTAACTTTCACCGGTCGCGTTCCTCTGGAGATCCCGGAGTCCTCCACAAGCGTTGAGGCTGGCCACCGGGGGGGTTTTAGTGGGTAAATATCCCACATAACCCTGTGTCCCTCCCACGGCACCGGGTACCTTTTGAAGGTTTCCCCCTCGATAAAAAAAAAAAAAAAGGTTATAGTAACTTTATCTGTTCATAATTTACGTAGGTTTTTCACATTTAAGATAATAACGGGTCATTTATAATAGTTATAATTTTAAATAAAAACGTTCCGTTCTTTTTGCAACTAAAACCCTTAAGTTTATTAAAAAGTTTTGAAAATAATTTCCATATAAATTTATGCCCTATCTGATGGGAACGCTTCAATTTTCCGGGTTCTAACTCTAACACACAACAAGTAAAATATATTCGAATAAATCTTATACATTACAGAAGATCTTAGTTTGTACTTAATTATACTCTATTAAGTTAGCGTCATATAAATGTCAACTTAGAAAAATTGTTTTCTTTGTCTTCAAAATCAATAAACAATAAGCTTATTACTTCAAAAATAAATAATATTCACGTTTTCGTATTAATTATCACATGCCATCACTGTCCACGCATGGTTCAAGTCTCCTCTCACATTGAGACGGTTTTGTAGAAAAATGAACGAAAATGATGATTTAATTATTTTAACGTAAAAGGAAGTAGTACATACTGACAACATTATGTAAAAGTGTATTTACTTGTAGTGAAAAGCGTGCAATAAAGAGTAGTGCTAGATAAAAGTTACTTTCACAGCTGAGATCTTGCAAAGGGTCATTGAATTTCAATCTCTTTAAGGTTTCATTGAGGCAAAGTTGCGGGTTGTTCATATTCTGCAATCTTTAATCTGATAGTACTACCGTTTCTTGGAGAAAACTGTCCGCAATCGTTTCGAAATCGTGTCTTTGCTATTAAAATGACTGATTAATATTTTTCATGACTTGTTACTCGTAGTCGATTATATATTTATTCAAACTCGAAATATAGTTGGTAGAAGGCGAACAGTGGACTGTATAGAATAAGGTTTGTAAATACTTTCTGGGCAATACACTCGATAATAAAATAGACCAACCTTAAAACCGTTGCGTAGCGTGTGGTATACAGCGCGCAGATGGTGTTGTGTCTTCGGCGTTGATGTTGGCAATATCTTCCACATCACGTAGGCACCGTAGGTACGCAAAACGACCAAGTAAAACGAAATATATAGGTTCAAAAATTGAATTCTACGTGACGACAAGAAATCCTGCAACTTATGTTCCTTACTCTACTGATTTTGCGAATTATGAACAGAATAAAAAAACATAAAAAGAAGGTAAAAAGCTTAATAAATGCATGACATTTATTATTAACTACTAACCCGCGACTTCGTCCGCGTGGAATTTAACAAAAAAGTTATTTAGTAGAAATAAAAGTAGTCTAAGTTACTCCTTATTACATCAGCTATCTGCCAGTGAAAATTTCGTCAAAATCCGTCCAGCCGTTTCAGAGATTTCAGAGATCAGGAACAAACAGACAGACAAACAGACAGACAAAAATTGTAAAAAATTGTATATACATTCATATGCATGTAGTAAAAAGCGGTTATTTTAATATTACAAACAGACATTCCAATTTTATTTATTAGTATAGATGTCGAATATACTGCCCAAATAAAACATAACTTTGATATTACTGAAAAATGTGATGTTATCTGATGTATTTCTAATTAAACTTATTATTATATATTTCCTCATTGTAACAGTGTAATAAATATTCTATAAGTTATTAGCCTTTAATAAACGATTCAGTGCAATGGTACGTCTTCGACGTAATACTGGTAAATGTTGAACTGAATAGCCTTCAGGTTCACCAGTTTTGCATTTAGATCTACTAAGTTTTCGCATGCCGCGTTTAGTATTAAATGACATTGTTTAATAAGGACTGATGACGGTCAAGAAACAATAATATAACACGTCAAGTAAGGTGAATACACTTAATTAATAATCCCGATTTTATATAATGAATCACAGTAAACAACTGGTCGTAGCGGAACTGTTATCGACTACGGCTCGTAGCAGTGTAACCCGCTATCTAGGCTTCGTAGTTAAAACAAAAGATGCAAGACTCGTTTGCTTAATAACTTCGTTATGATTTAGATTGAATTAAGTCACTACAGCCGATGGATATATAAACACCGATAAGTTAGTAGAATAGATTGTCTATATATGATCTGAAGTAACGATAATTCACCGTATATCGTAAATTATAGAAAGTAATTCGATAATAGTTGTTTACTTGTTAGAATAACGTTATCTACGTAAAGCGTGGCGGCGGCTCGTTGCCGCGTAAATGTAAGATCGTATGACGTCGAGGCTAAAGTACTCTGTGTGGCGAGAAGATGGCGCGCGGCGCGCGCGCGTGATGTATTGAACGTAATTATGAATAAGGAATACCGTGTATGTAGGTGCGGAAGGGAGATAGAACTCTTCCAACTCAAATCACAAACCGCTAACTGAAATGATTAAATTGAATGCAACTAAATAAAAATGGACGAATAATGATGTTACTAAGTACCTCTTATAAAACCGTAATAATGAAAGATACGTATGAGGTATTTATAAAGGAACAAAATACACTAAGGTTCGAATATAGATACAATTAAATATATAAATACTGTTAGCGTTGTAAAGTAATACTAAATGATAATTAATAATTATGAATACAAAATACCAGTAATATTTTTACGCCACACAACAACCTCGAGTGAATTTCTCGGTTCCGCCTCCCGTTCCCGGGTTTCGGCACCAAAAAGATGTGACGTAAGGCCCTGCCGAAAGGGGAGCCCTACGGATCACTCTGGGTCGGGATACGCGTTCATGGATGCTTAGAATATCCCGCCGATAAAAAAGGAAATTGATTCTGATGGTTCGGAAGCGGACAGTACCTTAATCTCACGACGAGGTTGATTTGCCGACTCGGATCACTTCAAGTCCTTCGATGATTGAAGGTCTTCACCATAAAGTATCACCGGCACTGAACACCACGCACTAACTCTCGAGTTATAACACCTCCGCGGGATCCCGCACACTACTTCGTAGGGATAGTTAAGAAAAACGGTAACTTTACGTGTTTCTTTAGTTTTTAAATACGAATAGCACAGAAAACGAATTATCTCGCCGGCCACGTTCGCGAATATTCTTACACACCCTTTCTTCTCGAGGGTAGGCTCTTGTCTGGATACGTTGTTCGGTCGGCGTCGGGTAGGTAGCCGAACATTGCCGAGCGTGTCCGCGAACCATTAAATCGGCGGGAAATTTAAATATAGTACGAATAGTGAACATATATTGTGCGTAAAATATAAGAAATAATATATTATGTATGTATGTATGTATGTTACAGAAATAGTAAAACATAGCACCTAAAATAATAAATTAATTTAAAGAGAAAACACATAATTATGTTTACTTCAGAATTTAATTCCCACACCCGAAAATATAATCCAAATTATAGTTTCTAAAATACGTATCAATATTAAGCGAAATATAGTTTGCTGTTGAAAATTATCGAAAGATGAATATCATTTACTTGTTTTTGCTGGCCTCGTTTCTGCCCTACGTACAGGGGAGGTCGGCCGAGTCATAAGTATAGACATGAACATGATATATCGGATACGCTTACGGGCTACAGGTCTAAATAAGGGTCTGGACTACATGGGCAAAAACAACATAACTCAAATGTCTTAATAGCGTTAAATTAAAAAATAACCCCTTATGAAGCTCACCAAAACAATGTAGTTGGTGTCGATACTCCTACTGACAAACCAATGTCCAACAGACCAATAGACATCGTCACAATCACAAAATTTTCCCATCGCTAAATAGGTATACTTGTTCACAGAAAATGGTAAACTTTTAAAGTCACGCTTTTTCACGCGAAGTTTGAGGACAGATATGAAAGGGTAATGAAAATGACATCACGCTTAAATTACTGATCAAATTAGGATGACATTAGACTGAAGACAAAGATAGGGAATCTACATAGGGAATAATTCCGTTCCCATGAAGTAGTAAATATAAGTTATATGCTGTTATTCCGTAAGTATTAAAATAAAGTGGAAACAAAACCTGTATTATAAAATGCAGTATCTTTTTCTAACATGAATTATTTAAGACATTTGGCTATGAAGTTTAGCACTCAGACTAGGAAAAGACAAATGCTTTACTTCCACTCTAGAACATTACCTAGTTCCAAGTTTTGGAAGTGAGAAATAGTGGCAGTAACTTTTATAAGAAGCTTTATTACCGGTGGTATATACTTGTAAAGTACAGGATATGCGATGAGAAATGTATTGTTAGGTTATAAACAGTATTATATACTGGTACTGAAACGTTGCGAGTATAAAATATATGTGTTAAGTTCTTATTTGACCACTACCTCTTTGATAAATTGTGATAAATTTATTTAATACGATTTCGATATTCGCTTATTATATTATCGATATAGGTTTATAACCGAATATCGTACTGTAACTTAATTGTAGATCTAACTTAAGACAAATTGTGTCATAGTTGATGAATATCATGATGACTTCAGCTAATTTATACGTTTAAGCATGAATATTATATATACATTATATTCAAGTTAATACGGTGTAATGTACTTTTTAACTGCTAAAATAATTTTGAAATAGACGCTGTAATTCCGAAGATTACCCTCAGCGCACATAGAAGCTCACAATTTCGTACTCTCTCTATATAATATAAGTACAGATTAATTTACTAATACGAGAAAAGATATATGATGATTGAATTGACGGAGTTAATGAATGAATGAAATAACATTTATTATAAGATGTTTTTTACAAACACATTAAAAAAAAAAACTACATTATTGCTTTAACAAATCACTACAGTGAGAGCGTATGAAGAAGCAGCAAGAAACTCCCAAGGACTATATTTTTGCCATTTACAGTTACAGAAAGTATTTACAATTATTTATAATTATATATTAAACTCATATCTAAGCAGTCTCATCCTGAAATGAATCATCCAGTTTGTAATTACCTCTCTCTAACTGAAATTTGGTATATGACATACATTGACGACAACATAGCCCAGTCGGTAGTCAACCTGCCTGCCGAGCGAGGGGTCCTGGGTTCGAATCCCGGCCGGAGCAGACATTTATGTGACAGGTAAATGTTTGTCCCCGAGTCATGGGTGTTTGTGGTGTCATATATTATTTAAAACTAGCAAACTACCGTCGCTTCCCTTCAGGCAAACTACGCCTTTATTATTTTAATTATTATTTTAAATTAATTTATAACTTTTTTATTTATGGACGGATTGCAATGAAACAAACTTTAAGGATTAAATGACGCTTACTGCAATACATTAGTGAAAACCAGAATGAAATCGGTTATGCCGTTTCTGAGATTAGCGGGAACAAACGCACAGACAAACAAACAAAAATTCTAACAACTATTGTTTCAGGTTCTATTGCTTTAATAAAAACCCGTAATAATGTTTTTTCTCATATATCGTTCGTGTACAGAAAACGATCAATTAAAATTGTATTATTAGTATAGATTTATTGTATTACAACAGTTACATACATTACATAACATTCATTTTAAGAGATCTCTAAGGGATTCTTAATGCCTGAGGTTGTAAATAGCTTGTACTGCTCTTTTCTGTAATACTAAAATCAACTCAATATCAGTAGCTGACCCCACAAAAATAGACCATAAGACATCATGCTGTGAAGATAGCTAAAATAATCTTGTTGTTTCTACATCAGTTAGAGACTCCGTTACTTAACAGCGTAAGCAACAGAGCGCAGTCTCTCTGAGAAGGTTTCAGTATGAGGACCCCATGTTAGTCGGAGGTCCAGCTTAAGAAATATGTATCTCCATGTGTTTAGTAATATTGATCCAGAATATATGATACATCATATACATACACTATATCTATCTACCACTGATAAGTTTCTTAATAAAATCGCGTACAGAAAACGTTAATTAATAACATTGTTAATTAAATATTTTCAATCTTCTTCTTCTTCGATTGTTTTTTTTATAAAAATATAGCATTAACTGAGAGAATATACCCCAACGAATTTAAAAAATAAAGGTTGCCTGTTTCCCTCTACGCAAATATGAAGTTGCCAGGTACAATCTGGTAAGTTAACGTTAATAATACACTCTTACCAGTTATTTTAATTGAATTGGTAAAAGAAATGAACGGTTATTTTATTTCCAATTTAACCATATTAGTTTCTTTATTAAAAATTAATTGAATCGACGGTTGCCTAGATTAAAAATAAGAAGTTCTCACTCACAGCCCCGCATTAGTATCCTGTAAGTTGCGGATGGCATGACTCGATGACAAAAGTTTATTTGTCACATAAATGTCCGCCTCCGCCAGGACTAGAACCCAGCAATCCTCGCTCAGCGGGCAGGGTCACTACGAAATAGGCTGCGGGGTCTAAACTAAACAAAATATTTCGAGAGTTACATGTTTTATTTATTAATTCCACTTGCTCTTCATATGTTTTTGTATTTGTTGGGTATTTAACTACGTATATATTTTTGCGTATTTCATATGTAATGTATTAAAACACCAAAACACTAATACGAGTGACATTTCAGTGAGCAATAAAAAACAAAATAAAAACCATAATGCTATAGCTTAAAATGCCTCTACAGTTTTATTTTACCCTTGCCGTAAAATTGCCGCAAATCGGAAGGATCTTGATTTTATCACTTCAAACTACAATTTAACGGGATAATATAAAAACCAGTGAAGTCCGAATCCAACACGCGTCGTTAGAGTTCCGTACAAGAAATGTATTCAAGCATATTTTCCCATTGAAATTGAAACAAAAGGCTTAAATCAAATCTAAATGTAGCGATTAATTACATTTCCTTTGCAGGAGTTGAACAGGGTTAAATTATATGTATTTCGTATATTATTTTTATTAAGCTATACTTTTTAAAATTAATTTAAAGTAAATCCATAAATAAATACCATTTGATTTGTCACATGATACGCTTCACAAGTTATTTTGTTATTTACTATCATATGTTCCAAAATGAATTGAATCGAAAGTCAATTCTTGCCTGCCATTTCCATGTCATTAGATCACTTTCATGTCGACTATTTATTTACCAGATTTCAATGTTTTACGTACAGTACAGATTTCGAGAAAAAGGAATGTGACAAACAGACAGAAAGATCGACATACTTGTGATCGTATAAGGGTTCCATTAATTCATCGGATACAAGGAACTCGAAACCGGTAAGCATGGGAACCTCCGGGGGAATAAGGTGTGTGTGGTAATGAATATATCAATGCTCGTGCAACTTATTCGCCATACAATATAAGGAGTTTTTTTTTACAAAAGCGGATTGCGCTTAGTAGTTATAATAGTGACTACTAAGCGCAATCCGCTTAATATATTTATAAAATTCTCGTGTTACAGTTTTAGTTACCATACTCCTCCGAAACGGCTTGACCGAATTTGATGAAACTTTATATGTATATTCAGTGGGTCTGAGAATAGTTTGTTATCTATTTTTTATACCCCTAAGTGATAAGGGTGCTCCACCCCAAATTTTATTTTATGGACAAAAATTTTAACTTTCTTATGATTGGGCATAAAAAAATACATACAATCCTAAATGTTCACTCTTCTACTATCAACCAATATTTTTTAATAGCGATATTAGTAATTCAATAATTTTCAGCCCAGGTCTATAACTGATGATCACTTGACCAGTTAACCCCGCCAGGCTTCTGCCGGTTCACTTCTGACCCAGTAAACAGCACGGAGTAGGCATGAGATCTCTTTTCTCACTTCCTACAGTTTTCGCCCATTATTATTATTGTTTGTGCATTAATTGTAGTTAATGACCAATGTTAATTAGTGACGTCAATTTTAACGTCTTCAATTTCCAATAACATTGGCATTTGCGATAACTATCAGTAAGTCTCAAGGCCAAACGAAGCCAAACGATGGCTTTGATTTGAGCACACCATGTTTTTCACACGAACAACTATACGTGGCATGCTCTCGAGTGGGCAAACCATCCAGTATGTTTGTGTTAGCTAAAGATGGCATAACAAAAATATAGTACAATCTATTGCGTTAAGGGAGTGATATATCTTTTTTAGTAAAATTATTATAATTAGCGATATATATATATATTATTAATAATTTATAGAGAGAAAACATCGTTTACCGGGTCAGCTAGTATATTTATATATTTTAACTAGCAAAGGTGAAGATGAATCATGAAATGGGATCACTGTCGCTTACACATATTCGTATCCAACGGGTTTTAACTTAGAAAAGAAGGGATGAATCCACTTCTTCAGAGGCATTACCACCATTAAAAAACCTTGCGCACGATTCAATCGGAATAAAATCATTTGATACTGAGTTAAATGACTTATAAGGTTGGCTTGAACTCAAAAATGGTTGTAATCCATTACAGGATAGATGTTTCAATTATTTAGATAACTGAAACTCAGAAAAGTATAGCTTTAAAAGTATCTCAGGATAGAAAGCAGTTTACCCTGGACCCAACCTTTTTATAGCAATACATTAGCAGGACGGAGTGGCAGAGATAAGTTTAGATTCGCGATATTCTCATGAGCCTATAAACTTGAAGAGGAGTGAAGGTGACAAGATAGAGGTGGACCTTCAATGTAGACTAATATTCTGGGATTGATATCAATGTGTTTTTTATAATGATATAGATACATGCAGTAACAGATACGAATAGAAAACATCAAAGTAATATTTTCAGCCTTTTACAAGCGTTATATTAGCTTCACTTGTATGTTTAAATATGCATTTGATAATGAATATGAGGTGTGTGATTGTTTATTTTACTTTGATTTATGTCCATACGGTCACAATGTTTAAGAACTCTTAGATTTATTGAAATCAACTACAGTATTATTATTTTAATGATCAACACTCACTGAGGCTATCAATTCAATTTTCCTAGAACAACTGATAAATGACTTAAACATCAATCACATCACAGATTTTTTACATACAATAATTATTAAGTTTTCACTTTCCTCTTGAAGACTCCCACATCATAAGTAGGCGGAAACACCGACGCGCTCAAGCTTTTTTAGTCCTTTGCAGTGCGGACAACGAATGACAACGACCGCGTAGTCTACACAGATGGAATGTTCACGACGTAAGGATTCACCATACGGCGGGTTGAGCGGCGATGGATGAATTATTTCGAACTATTTCTTCAAAAATGTAGAGATGTAACTAGAATACTTTTTTTTATATCATTCTCGTAATTCAACTTTTAGCTTATATTTCTCCTAAACCCTATTTTAACTATTGTAATTATTCTTGATTTATTTTATTCACCGATTTAAAATCAAAGTAATGTTAATTGATAAAACGCCATTGATTAACTGAAAAATAAAGCAACGGCGTCAATAATTATTCCACTTTATTCTGTACTAGCAGCCAGACTTCGCTTCGCTTCGAATAACTTGATTTTTACGTTCATAAATAGTAATCGTACCCGAAGTTTTTGTTGCTCATTTTTGTTATATGTAATTTTTTCCTAATGTCATACACATCAGTCTTTCTTTTCAATCATTCTATCAATTGTCAAAAACAGAAAGAGTGCCCGTGACGTATTTTTGAGATCATCGCATTCAGCAGACAGACAGGTAATTTCTTTATAATTAATAACCTATGTCCATTTGGAATAATGTAGCTTTCAAGTGTTAAAAGAATTTTTATATAGGTTACGGAGATTTCTTTCCGCATATACACAAAGTCATAAAATTCGCACTCTTTTTATAAGAATTAGTATAAATTGCAGTAGCGTATACTTTTCACGAACTAAGCACTAGACTTAACCGATTTTGATCGAAATAAAGGAACGAATTTTGGAACTACTAATACACTAGTTATTTCGGTTACGGTTTAACTAAATAAATGTTATTAGTATACATATTTTTTAATTTTTTATCAGAAAAGCCTCTTTCTCTAATTCAACAGTTGACAGTCAGGCAAAATGGAAGCGAGGAACTCACTTAGCTTAGGAGCTTTCCGAAATTGCAGTCAAATTTTGTTACGTAAAAACATGTCATTGCATATTTTGGAAGGAATGAGCTAGCCAGGCAAGTAAAAACGCCTTCACCATGCACGCGTACCGCCGGATTCAAATTAAGTCTCTTTTAGTCTTTTAACACCTTAAATTCTTATATCTATTAGAATTCATCATTAGAATTTATCTTTATGTACGAGGTTACGTTTTTAGAAGCCAGTAGTACCCTATCTCACTCGTATATCTACACTGTAGATCTATGCGAGTACGAGCTACCAGAGAGTTCGCAGTACGAAATTTCCGGTGCGGTGACAATGTATTATCTCGTTCTTCGATACAATGGAACGTGTGAAATGGGTGAATATTTCGAATAGAAAGACGGATAAATTGCTGTCTAACCAGGTAAATGCGTCTCGGATTCGGTCTAAATTTTAACAAAATGGTACAACAAGGTTTTCTTAACGCCTGTGTAATTTACATACATGGGACAATTCAAATGGCTTGGGTTCATTGAGCATCGCCGAATGTTGTATATTTTAACACAGCCAAATTGGATTAATCTTGCGACTTAAAATGTGTTTGACTTAAATTAGTCAATAATAAATTATTGATAAGACAATAATTAGTAAAACTGTATTGTTTGCTGGTGACACCTCCTTACTTTTTCATGTAAATAGGAGAAATAATGTTTTGACGATGTAAATAATACTGTTTCGCAAGTGTTACACTGGTTTACATGTACCTTGTGTTAAACGCTAAAAAAAATAAATGTATTAAATTCGCTTTACCAAATGTTAGATAAGTGCCAACTCATATTTTTTTAAATAAAGAAGTGCTTGAACTAGTAAATTCTACCACATTTATTGGAATCATTTTAGACTTACGACTACAATGGAGTCATCATGTTGAAATCTTATCAGGGAAACTTAGCTCTGCTGCCTACGCTGTTAAGAAAGTGAGGCTCTTAACGGACGTATAAAAAGCAAGATTATTTTATTATAGATATTTTCACAGTGTGATGTCTTATGGTCTGTTGTTGTAGGGCTTAGCTGCTGATATTAAGTCGATTTTTATATTACAGAAAAGAGCAATACGCGCCATTTACAACCTCAAGCCCTAGGTATTCCCTTAAAGAAATTGATGTATTAACTGTAGCATCACAATATATTTTTTATAATATTATGTACGTTAAAAATACTCTCGATAGTTTTTTTAGGAAGAGTTATGTTCACAATATTAATACTAGGAATAAGGCTGAACTGATTGTTCCAAATTTCAGACTAAGCAAAACTAGTGGCTCTTTCATGGATAGATGTGTAAATATTCATAATAAAATTCCGTTACAATTGACAGAAATGCCATAGTGTAAATTTAAAGCTCACGTTAAAGGCATTTTTATGCGGAAAGGTTATTACAAACTTGATGATTACTTTCAGGATAAGACTGCTTGGACATGAGTTTAATAGTAAGCCAGTTTAAGTGCGTTCTGTAACAGTGAGTAGGAAAAAAATACTCCTCAGGAGTTTCTTGCCGCTTCTTCCGGGACCGCTCACGGTAGGTATTTGTTGAAGCGAAGACGTAGTTTGACATTCGAAAAGTGTTTGTAAAAACCAACTTCAAATAAAATATTATTTCACTTCAATGTATATTATTACCGCATACCTCATACTATTATATACCTTTATATCGTTACGTAAGTTAAACCGTGAAAATCAAAAAGAGACGAGCCCAGCACCCTTGAAAAGGTTTTTCTTAGTAAAATGGTCAGTAGGATGAAGCACAGACTGGCAGCTGAAGCTTAAAGACTTAGAGAGGACCTCTTTCATCACAAAAAAGATAGTGTCCGTGTACTCAAAAGTTCAGCTCCAATTATTAAATTAAATTAAATTAAAAAAATATGCCAAATTTATTTGTTTTTAAGTTATTTTTCGAATGATGGTTGTTTATCATCTCACTCGCGACACAGGAAATTCTTATATGGCGTTATGAAATTGTCAATATTATTTTTTTTATACCTAAAAATGCGAAGATTTTAATAAATTTGACAGTCTTGTAGCTTTACGAACACTTTCCCGGCGAGGTGAGATTGTTATGTATAATGTATTCAAATTCACAAATGCTAGCTGACAGTGACACTTAAAATGAATCATTTTATCGCTTTAATACACAACATTTCACCGATTGTAACTTAAACGTATTTATGCGATCGTACGATTTGAATACATAACACGACATGACGACTACTTAATGAGCCAAATATATATAGATGTATAAAACACCCCACATTTCATTATAACTTAGAAATTTATTACGGCTGTTCAATTATAATAACATTTCGATGGATTACTTTCCTTTTACGGGATTACTGGTTCTTATGACCTCAAAAGTATATTGGTTACATTTAATTTAACGTAATTTAATTTTGCGTCAACAGGCTATTTGAATAGGCATTATAATATTTAGTCAATTCTCAAATTCAAAATCATTTAATAATTTTTGTATTCTGTAAGTGCAGTTATGCAAGACATTTTTTGTCATTTAGAAAAGGTGTTTTAACATTGAGGAGAAGAAACAACGAAAGTATCCCCTCAGCACATCTTTTAAAATAAGATATGGCAGTTGAATTGATATCTTAAACAATAAACAATAGATATGAAGGAAAGAAAAAATAACAACCTTTTTTACTTTCGATTATTTGTACATGCTTGTTTATGCGTGACCTAATTGCCCGCACGATTTCATTTATAATCAAGATGAAAGATTTTGTCAATGATCACGCAATGTTTTCACGTTAAATTTGCCACGCTAAGTATGAATGACATCATGAGACTTTTGATATTCATGACTTTGTTTACTTGATGATTTTTTTATCAAACTTTATGTAAAGGGCAGACCAGGACAATACGAATAATATATAAAAATATGGCAATCTCTTTTTTCCAATTTATTGTCATTTTAATTGTAACTATACACTCTCCCCAGCTCTGAACAGATGTAATTTAAAAAAGTACTGTTCAATGATTAATTTGTAATTCCACCGGCGCCGCGTGCTTTTCTTAGAGGCGTCTTCTTAATGGCTTTAATTATCTATCATACTGGAGAAAAAAACTACGAAATCTTCTAACGAAGTGGTCTCCAATGTATCTGTCGCTCGACTGTCGCGATGTACTCTTTGTTGCTAATGGGGTTTATCTATAAAAATCACTATTAAAATATTTGTTTAATTGATTTAATGATCTATTAAAGATAAAAATTATATGTATGACGGGGTTCGCAGTGGGTGACTCGTCATCAGAGTGGCCATGGCCACACTTGACGTTTCCAATAGATGTCGCCATAATGTTGATGATGCATATACATATATACATATATGCTTTTTAAAATATTAGTACAATATTTTTATGTATTATACATAACAACCTTCCGTAAAATATATCTTAAAGATTATGGAGGCTTTAGAAAAAATAACCGGATAAACTAAAATGTTGACGACAGACGCAGATAGCGACTTTGTTTTATATTATTCATATATATGTAATGTTTTTGTTGTACTAAAATAAACCCTTAGAAAAGTTATCTGAATAGTTATCAATATAGGAATTTATTCACCAGTCTTTCATTATTATGTCATTAAAGTAAAGAATTACTTGTTACCTTTTAAGAGGTATCTATTTTCACACAGACATTATTAATAGAATTTTGAATATATTAAGAACCATATTGACCAGATCATAATAATTTGAACTTTTTTGAGAGAAACAATCTAATTAAGCATAATTCAACGTAAACAATAAATAGTACAACGTAAACAATACAAGAAAATACGGGTATTAAATTCAATATGTATTGATTACTTTTCGATATTGTTATGTAGATTAAGTTTAATATAATAATCACGAGGAACAGGGCGTATTTCTTCTTTAACAAAACCTATAGAGTAAACTGTAAAGGTTAAATTTTAGTAAATTAATTGAACAAAGCGTCTTTTACAAGTACGGTGTAAATTGACGTCAAAAGAAGCAACTGTGAAGTAGAGAAACAAACTGTGAGTCGTCAAGACTTCGGAAAAGTTGATAAAATATTCAGGTTCATTGACGTGGAAAATTAACTTACATTAAATAACATCATTTACCTAAACTCCAACCAAAAAAAAATTGTGGGCACAATTCCGGATTAGGCTATTGTACTCCAATATCCAAACTCTTTTCCCGTCTTAAGGATTCGTGAAATACTGCTATGTGTGATCTTTATGTAAATTTAACTAAGACCAATATCTAACTACGCTATTAATTTTATCTCCATAATGAACATTACGTTACTGACGCATATTAACGTAAATTACTCATTAAATATTCCGAACATTAAAAAATTGGCTGTATTAGAAGAACATTCGAACTTCACTACTTCTAATTATATCAACCTCAAAAACCTACTTTACCTAAAAAATATTTGGATGGAATTCTTCCACAATTTTCATCGAGGACTTCCAAATTTATTCATTACCATAAATTGGAGTAAAAAATTAAGTTAGCCGAGTTGAAAATTCTTTAAAACCAGTTGGAAAGAACAATACTAACAGATTGAGGCGAGGATAATTTGAAATGAGTTTGAGTCCTGGAAAGTTACAAAAACAATATCACTACACGACTAAATTTGTAGTGAGAATATTATCAGACTTTACTCCGCATGTGTTAAAAGAATTCTTCTATTTAATTGTTCTTATGTATAAAACAATTAGTGGTATCCTAGTGGTTTTTACGTCTGCCTACAGCACGAGAGAGTCGAGTTTGAATCCTGCACATTTAATTTTTAAATTATGTGCGTATTAAAAATTATTATTAGTTATCACTTGTTTCGGTGAATGAAAACATCTTAATGATTATCTGTCACGTTACGGACTTTAATGATGATGATAATGATAAAATATAAATACAACATATTTACTATCCGGCGGCTGTTGTTCACGTAAGTTCTAAACAACTCGACCAATTAAGGTCGTATATTTATATGATCATATGTGAGGTCAAATATGATGATGTGAGGATGTTAATTATTTTTCAAACTATCATGATCATGCCAGGCGGTCATTACATCATATATAAGTGTCATTTATAATGTTAGTTAAATGGACGAAGTTTCTGCCTTTTCAATTGTTGTTAGAGGTATTAAAATTCAGCTCGATTCCTTAACAAACTCCTTTACTCGGACCACTGAACTCAGGCTATATATTGGCAATGAACTGCTTATATATTAAGTTCAATGTAGCAGTTACTGCATAAAAGATTTTGTAGTTACAACCACAGAAAGGTATTAAATCTGAAACGCCACGTAGCTATTGTCATTACTTACTTATCCACTTACTAAGGGAACTATTGTTGCATTATAACAGCTTGTACGTAGCAATACTGTGATTTATTCTTTAATATTGCTGTAAATTGCCTCTTAACACAACCTCAATTGACCAATTTTTATATAAACAATTCCATAAAATTAAAAATTAACCTTGTACTAATTGTAAATGAACTATTGAGTCAAGCTTAAAATATGCAAAAATATTAACTTAAAATTTCGTTATACTACACTTCGCGAAGATATAAAGGAAGCTATGGATATCTGTGCTTTGAATTAAAAAAAAAAAACTATTTCATTACATCATGCTCATTAACAGAATAAATTGTTACAATAGTGACTAAGTTATAAGGTGCTTCCTTTATTCCGAAGAGAACTGAAGAGTAACTTAAATCCAAGAGAAACTAATTCGTTCCGCAACACGCCTTTAATAAAAGCTGGAGCAGTTCGTAAACAGTTTCAATCCAAGCTTAGCGAACGAATAAAGTTATTTTTTTTAAAACAAGGATCGTCTTGCTTTTAGATATTTTTAGGTTAGTAATAAAGAAATGCTAAATGGAGGAATTCCGCCTTTGACGCTTTTCACTTTAATGAAGTTCTGAGTGCTAGCGACAACTTCTAGACGTTGAACGTTAAAGAAACAGAATGATTTTTAATAATAATTAACGTCAAATGTTTGGAATTTAGACAAATCATTATTAAATTTCACGTTAATGAAAATGCAATTAGGTTTGTGAAATATAATAGGGCTTTTAGCTCATAATTAACCGAAGCCATCTGGCTTATTTGACTAAATTTAAATCAATAACAGTATAATTAAGATCTAAATATAGTTTAATAATAATATCTTCACTAGCTTTTAAAAAGTTATGTGATTTTTTTAAACAGTTGCAAAAATTATCGAAATTATCATTAGAGAAAATCTTTTAAATATAACTAATTTATTAAAATTTCACTGTTAACAATATATTTAACACTCCTACACGGCCTTGAATATTCAAATATACTCTCGTAGTACATCATGCTTACGTAATTTCTTAAGGAATTAGTCCATTAGAAAAATTCTTTCTTATATTTTAACAGTAACGGGTACCCACGACACTTGACAAACACTAATGATAGATCGACTTGGTAACTTCATGTACATACCTATAGTTCATTTACGTTGTTGGACATATTTTATTAAATTAGTATTAATTTACTTTGCAACAATCCGCAAGCACAGTGTATGATGGTATATACATACATACTTCTATACATGCATAGAACCTCCCTCCCTCCCACGAAGGAAAACATGCATTTATGATAAATAAAAGTATATACCAACATACATACCGTCACCAACACTCGCTCCTAATTTCGCTCTTAAACAGAGCATCCTCAGGGTGAGTACTCTACAAGTGCTAACCGCAAAGTGAGCGCCTGCTACTGACTACTGAACATACTGCTACTAAGCATGCAAAAAGCATGTTAATTAAATTAATAGAGAAATTGAATTTTAATTGGTTCAAGCGTGCAATCCGGTAGCTAGTTTATGTTAGTTGAAAACAGTATCAAATTCAATGCGTTAAGATGGCGTTGGTGTCGTGAGTCGTATTATGGTACTGATGTCGGGGTTGATGTAAATTTAAAATTATTTTCTTTGTATCATAAGATTTTCCTATTTATTTTATAATAATGTTTTGTCAAATTTGTTGCGCTGTCTGTCCTGCACCATTTTGTGTCGGGATTAATTGGACTGTACAGTTCAACTGCTGGATTTGTGTGATAGCTAACAGAACAACCATGATAATCGCAATGCTCGTAGACTCTGCAATTGACATATAATTGATACTGGTCATTCGAGTTGAAACTAATGGGAATGAGTCATAACAATTATACCTAATAATTTTATATATTATGTTAGTTATATTTTTTTTAACATTTTTTTCAACTTGTTCAATTCTACTTAGTTAAAATAAACCTTACAGAAAAACAAAGAACTCACAAAATTTATAAAAGAATAACTTGGTACTTAAAAATTATATAATTATAATCTCAAAAGATAAAATCTCTCACGAGTTACATAATAACTAAACGATGCAGTATTATTATTTTCATTATTATTAATTATCAACAATTGTAAATATTAAAATTCAGTATTTCTTTAATGAAAAAAGTTAAATAACTACTATATAACTATATTCAATGTAACATCCCATGTAATATTATATAAATGATATTTAATGTTGTCGTACCGACAACGCGAAAATACATGACGTAATTGACGTAATGTTCATGTGTTTTATAAATTTTGAGAAAGCATTTGATAATGTGAAACACGATCAATTAGTAACGATTTTAAAATCAATTGGAATAGTTAAAAAGAGTTTGACATTTATAAAGAATTTATATTGGATACAAAAAGCAAGGATAAAAATTAATAATAAATTTACTAAAGAGGTTAAAACAAAAAAGGGAGTGAGACAAGGTTGTATCCTTTCACCCTGTCTATTTAACGTTTACTTGGAAACTATTTTCAAAAAAGCTTTCGAAGATCTTGACCTGGGCATTCGGATAAATGGTAAACTGATACAGAACATTCGTTATGCAAATTATACCGTCATTTTGGCAGAAAGCCTAAATGACCTTCAAATTATGCTTCAAAAATTGAATCTGGTACTTTTGGAATATGGACTTCAAATTAACACAACTAAGACTAAATTCATTATTGTTGCTAAACATTTAAATTCGGCTGCAATTTTGCGATTGGGAAATGATTCTATAGAAAGAATTAATAAACACAAATATCTCGACTGTTGGTTAAATGAGGACTGGGAACGGCATGATGAAATTAGAATAAGAATTGAAATTGCCAGAAACACCTTTCAGAACATGTGAAAAGTATTGACTAACAGAAAAATTAGCTAAAAATTGCGGTGGAGAATAGTTAAATGTTCCAATTCTTAATTCTTCCAATTCTTGTGTATGGTTCCGAAAGTTGGACACTGAAAAAGAAGTCAATTGATAAACTAAGGACTTTTAAAATGTGCATCTACAGAAGAATGCTTAAAATTAAATGGAAAAGTAGAATATCGAATGTCAAAGTTTTACAAATAATAATGAATAAAGATTTGAAAATTGTGAAAACCGTTAAGAAAAGAAAAAACAGCCTATTTTTGGAAATATATGCAGGAACAATAAATATAACTTATTAAAATTGATATTTGAAGGCAAAATTAAAGAAAGTAGAGGTCCAGGTAGAAGAAGAATCTCATGGATTGAAAATATAAGAGATTGGCTGCGGGTTAAAAGCACAGGTAAGCTAGTTCATATGAAGAGACGTATCGACAAATGGTCGCCGACCTCCTTGATGGAGAGGGCACGTGGAGAAAATTCAATTTACGAAAAAAAAAACCTTTTGAGCTTTATTTTAGTAATCAGTTAAAAATAATAAATAAATCCTTTCAATTATGAAGCTTATTCTATCCCAAATTTGCGAGGCCTTTACACTCAAGTGAGTGTGGAGCTCTCAAGCACATGTCTTGACCTTTGGGCTGAAAACCGTGTCCGAATTCTATTTTATATTCCTTGACAAACAGTAAGAGCTTTGATTCAATTTCGGTCAACCAACAACTTCGTGTATCATAATGTAGGACTCTTACGAATAATGATAGCTACGTCATTATAATATGTTTTGAATTACGTGCCTACGGAAAATATTATGTACTTTTAAAGTATCTGTAGTCAATTTCTTATGCTATATTTACGCAGAAAAGTGAATCGTTGACCTCAATATCCCTCATACTTAAAAGTCCAGTCGAATCATTAACGAATTGTTAAAAGTAGGTTCATAATAATAGACTAGTATTTTGAAAAGCAGGTTAAGGGACCTCGAAATTAATTATCATTGTATTTGAAAATAAGTATTGCGGTTCAACATTCAGTGGTAAAAGTTGTAGTATTTACAATACTTACATGTTTTTATATCTAGTATTTTGGCACTCGCATAGTTTGTAACTCTTATAATACTCCTTTTGTTAACTTCTTTTATAATTTCCTGTATCTTTTATCCATTTATTCTGTAATTTCTTTACATATTTTATTAGTTTTAATGTTTTGTTATTGTTGTCAAATATTTGACAAACGTCCTAAATTATTGTCATCATTGCTTTTATTTTTAATCTGTATAATTTTTATCCTTTTTGTTAACGTTCTTTATTAGGCTGAATATAAATTTTAAATTCATAAATAGAATATGATAAGAGAATTATTCCAGAAGATTCGACTTATAAAAGGCGAGTTGTGACGACATGAACACTCTCTATCGGACTCTCGAACAGTCTCTCTGTCTCTCGCGTGTTGGTCACAACACTGATAACTTGAAGGAGTCTCTCTCGCGTGTGGGTCGCAACAGTGGTTACTTGAAGGAGTCTCATGCTAAAAGTCTCTATCGGAACAGTGTCGCGGGTGTAGTCACAATTACGGAACGAGACAATCTACGCGTCTCGTGCGTATTAACGCACGCCTGGTTAAGGCGGTCTCCGTGCGCTGAACGCCGGGGACTCCGATCGTCCCGTGCGCCCTTAACGCACGCTCCAGTCGCCGAGGTCTCCGTGCGCTGAACGCCGGGGACTCCGGTAGTCTCGTGCGCCCTAAACGCACGCTCCAGTCGCCGAGGTCTTCATGCGCTGCCCGCCAAAGAAGCGACGGGCTTACCTTCTTACTTACAAGTGACCTTCTCTTTAGTTTCTTAATCTTGTAACTACTGTATTTTAGTCATTGTAACCGCCAGGAAGTCTTAAATACATTAAATCTTCTTAAAATATCTACATCTTTAATTTTAACGTTACAAAGTTCCGGTAGAAATTAACTGTATGAAAAGCTAGCAACTCGCCCAGACTTCGCACGGGTGCAATTATGTAATAACGAAATAGGAAATGAGCTTAGCTAAAAAATATAGTACGATTATTTTATAACACGTTTTTAACTCCAGCAGTTTAAGCTTTGCATTGTCTGTCAATCAATTCGTCAGATTAGGAATATTCGTCGAGAGGGAATTTTATACAACTTAATGTTTTGTTGAAAGGAGCAGTCAAAATAAACTTAGCATTTCGCCATTTAGATTTTCTTAAAAACTATCATGCATAATTGAGAATTTCAGTTGATTTATCAAAAAAAATATTTCATATAAACATTGTCTTTATAATTACGAACGCAGCAAAAAGATTCAGCCAAATTCCGTGTGCAAGTGATGATCTTTCATACATGCGACAACTTTTTTTTTATTTATATAGACTATATAGAGTGACAAGTTGGTACTCTACAATTTACGATGAAGTGGCCCGTCTGCTCATTAAACATATATGGAACATGAAACATCTGGCAATAGATTACTTAAAAATTTATAAATATCATTTGAGCGACCTTGGTTTCTTCTTGAATTTACTGTTGATGCGAACAATTTTAAACAAGACGAATACACAATAATTAAAAATTATAATAAAATTACTGTTTTTCATTTATAGCTGTCAACGGCGTGGAATTACAAGACTTATTAAGCCTAGTCGTAAGCTTTAGAGCAGTATAAAAATTTGGAACGCTTGGGCGAGCCATTAATTAACCCCTCGACCAATCTATTTTAAGGTAGCGTTGTGATATAAAGTATTTTTAGCCATCTCAGTTGTGAAGACTTTGCCCTGCCTTGTGTTCATGTTCTGGTACGAGTTTTGCCAAAAATTGCATGTCGTAAAAGCTTTGGATGTCGTTGGATTTTTATGACTTTATAAAATGTTATTACCGTCCATTTTATTTTTGCTGTTGAACGCATAAATAGTTCACTGCTGTAAGCTTGCATAAAAAATCTAAATACTTAAAACTGTGACTTGAATATTCAATAATAAAACGGACACCAAACGAATCGTTACTTATTACCGTATACAGTTCTTGAGGCATTCGTAATGGTAAAAAGACATATGTGACAGAGTTCGCTAAAAATATGAGCTTTTTAGGTGTGTGCATATATATTGATATGACAATTTTACATCAAGCTAATTAAATAGTGCATACATGTGACCCCTGTATGTTTTGTTTTTGGCAGATCCACAGCTACACCTGCTAATTCTGCCATAAAAAATGTTTCATATTAATTCTCAGGAGTAACATACTCCTTTCTTACTTAATACTTATTTAATACTTTCGAAAATTTTAACTTTAACTTATATTTCAAAGCAAATAACCAATAACATGTATTCGTTCAAATTCGAGGTCCAAATTATTTCTTTATTTATCCAATCCGCTTTTATCTTCTGGCATATTTATAATAAAGTTATTGTAATTAGAAATAAATTGTAGTCTCATTTCCTTTAAAACATATAAGTTTCTAACTATCTATTCCATTAGGTGTTCTAACTTCAATTAATCCCATTTTGATCTTATAATAAATAGGATCGATTCTTGCTAGCTATAATTTTTTTTAATCAGTGAATGCAGGTTAACTTAACGTAATAGACATTTACGAATGTTTTACGGTAGTCAATACAGTGAACTTCACTTTTAGCCCCATCAAAATAAACACCCTCTATTTATAAGTTAAATCAATTCATTGGAGTGCAGATTTTTTTTATGTTAGAATATTGTATGAGTTGTTATGAAACCTCTGTTTTACATCCAACGAATACAAAACACACAGAGAGTCAAACTTAACACCAATCAGAGGTATCGAAATATCGATGTTTTCTTTTATCTATTAACATAACAATTTGCAGTCAAACAACGTCGTCACGTAACGCGATCGTAAGACACATAAGTTGCGGAGCATTCGGTTATCTACACTCTATACTAATATTATAAAGAGAGAGTGCCGACTGTGTGAGTTTGTGTATATGCGTAAGGTACGATTAATCCCCGGGAACCACGGCACCCATTTCCTCACTTAGTTTTTTTTAACCTCAGAGATAATTTTTTTTTTCACACATATTATAATGTTTTCACCTAAGGTATTTTCAGAGCGCTATTACATGAGGTATATAAGCTGTTTTACGCAGGCTTGATGACTTTTGGCTTCCCAATCAAGCAGGATCCTGAAGAGTAAGTGTAGAGGTATGTATGTAGGTGTAGCATTGTTGCTGTACCACACACTACCACTGCCACATATTCAGCTGATTATTCAAAAGACCAAGAATACAATTTGCTATTGCCATTTTTTCGATGTTATTGAAAACGGAGCGATACATAATTACCTATATCGATTTCATATCGGTACATCGAGTTATGAACGTGTAATACAAATTGGCTACCAAGTCCATCTTAGTCATCGAACTATTGAGAGGTGTTCTACAAGGGATCGTCCTTTCCCGTCATATCCGTGTTCCAATTGTTGGAGTGAAAAACACTTGACGCCCCTTTTTTTGTTATCGGGGAAAATCTTCAAAGGATCTTCAAATCACCCCGCCTCGCAGGAGGTATTTGTGTGATTCTTATCTACCATCCAAGGACAGCTATCAAGCGCTTATGAAAAAGCTCCGAACTCTCATATGAATAAACATAAAGCATGTATAAATTTCAGTTCCTATTAATAAATGATTTCAATTTGGTAGTTCAGATAATAATTGTTCGATCTCATAAAGAAATTTCGAAACTGCAAATCTATGATGCAACACCTGTTAACATGTACCAAATAGGATCGCGTGCGCACCTAGGGATATTGCTTGTTGTTTCAGAATAAAAGCTTTTATAGTCGTTTACCTATAGGTATACATTATAAGTTCGAGTGTAGGAAACTCAAGACTATTATAATAGGTTTACCCTAGTTAGACATTGGCTGAATCACGCTTAAGTGCTAAAACTAAAACAATAGATATTTTTTTCTTAACGTCCATTATTATTAGGTACTTTGATACAGATAAAAAAATTTTTTTTTATAAATTAGCGAAGGAAGCGTGGGACGACTAACTATCAGAAATAAATCCATCACTAATAAACAGTGATCATCACGGGAGATATAACACGCTGTTTAATTGTTTCTTTAATTAAGTATGAAAGTATTGCCTCACTTAATCAGTATTCAAAAATATCACAATGTAGTTTGCGATCACAACCAAACATGCTACGATAGTAATAAAATAACAAATGAGTCAATTCATTATCAGTTCGTATAACGATTTCAGTGACATTGTTGACAATAAGTGCTTTTATCGTGTAATTAATCATGTTAAACCGATTACGACAATGTGTGGCAGATTTGATAGAATACAGAGTAAAATCTTAATTTGATCTTTATTAATCTGTCTGTAATTATGATCACTGCTTATTGTTCCTTCTATTACTTTTAAAATTTATTTCTATGTTACAAGTTAAATAATGTCAGATAGGTATATGTCATACGCGATTGAACGAATCAAAAGTCCCGCGTCGTAAGAACTGTGAGATCGAACAGGTTATTATGGTGAAAATAATTCATTCATTCAATACAATCATGAGCGAAGTGAAACGAATAAAAAATTATTGACTGACGGATCAACTCATCTGCACTAGCGCGCTTTCGGGTAAATTTTGGTTTCAATCTGTGAAGTTGAACCGTATCACTCGTTCAGCTATCCATTATAGTATTTATTTACAATATAAATAAAGTTTAAAATCATATGTAGATGAGTGGCCATTTAATATTTAAGGTAATGTTTTAACATGTTACCCAAAACAAACCGCAAGCGCAATGCCAATTTTAGTGG
Organism: Megathymus violae; assembly: GCA_003671415.1. Classification (NCBI taxonomy): domain Eukaryota; kingdom Metazoa; phylum Arthropoda; class Insecta; order Lepidoptera; family Hesperiidae; genus Megathymus; species Megathymus violae. Next base: position 3,174,195 of record PDGT01000040.1, on the reverse strand, counting down.
CATGTTAAGTCTGCGACCCTGTGATCTGCGATCAGTGAAAAATTAAATTAATGTTACATATTTGATCTAAGGATTTACGTACTATGCCCTGACAGAAATTGAACCAATCAAACAATGCAACAGGTTGAGAAACCACCGATCGTTTTCTAAATGGGGCAGTACAAATGTAGACCTTCAAATTGATCGAACAATACACACACATAAAAGCAGTAAAGCCTTATGAGGGTTATATCGTACAACAAAAGCTTATAGCCAAAATGAAGTACTAATTTTCTTCCGGTAATGGCACTGAACATCATGTTTAGGTTTTGATACTGAATATTTTCCTAGACAAAAATTGTATCGTTTGATGGTTCATATATTTAGTATATATATATATATACTTAGTACTAGTTAAAATGTTTACATGTTAAATTTGCATAAGTTGATGATTTGCTTTCGCAAGATGAATGTTCAATTAAATTCCCATTTACATCTATTATCATCCGTTTATGAGACAGTACAATGCTCTTTTCAACTTTTGAGTAATGAATATTGTACAATATTCATAAAACAGAAAATGGGTTTCGATGTTATTATAAAATTTCAAATTCAACAGCCTTATTATCTAAATCATTAAAATAATAATAATGCATTAATTATTGAACAGGCTTTAGGATAATTTCCTTGATTCTTTTCCTCTATTTTCCATAAATCACATTTGAATTCGCCTGCCAACATTCCTATCACCGTGCGTGATACAATAATGATAAACTTGCCCTATAAAGTGGAAGAAAGTACTATCCTAAAATCAGTATTCCCACACGTTGAAAGTCAACAACCCGCTCAAATACCGTGATAAAGTGACTGTTGCAGTTTACGGAGTGATAGGAGCTCCTATCATCCAGTAAGTACTTTCAAACTTTCAATATCAACATCTTTTAACCTGTCATAATGTACCAGCGTAATATCTTGCCCGAACCATAACGTAAAAATTATTTAGAATTATTTGAAAATATTAGCTTTCAAATAAGATAATATACATATTACTGAACAGGTCACTACGCCAAAATTGGTCAACTGGAAATTTTCAAGCATAATGTTCTTTGTGTTTGGGGTGAGACCCTCAAGAATAATGGCAAGGGGCTTGCTAATTCCCTAAACGTCTCGAAGGCCTTCGACAGGGCCTAGCATACTAGTCTTATGAGCAATCTTCTGGCTTGCGATATATCTCCTGGTCTGATTGGGTAGGTAAAGAACTTTTTGAATAAACAAATATTTTTGAGTCAATGTTGAGGATTGTTTGTCATAATCAATGACAACTAATCCGTTGTCTCTGCAATTTTATTCCAGCTGTATATCTATGAACTACTTATCTCTGATCTTTACGTGTACGCAGAGGACACAGTAAAATATCTGCCAAGCACACGGAAAAGTAAGAATCAAATAGAATCCGAGAGAGAGAGATGACAGGGCGTCTTCAGGCAGTCTCATAAAGGAGCGATGTCAATGTTGTAAACTTCAACGGCCCGAAATCACAGACTGACTTGACTATGACTTTTCATATTGTGCCCTTCGAAAATACCGACGGCCTTCATTTGTTAGGAGTAGAAGTTTCCTCAAACCATAGCTTTGGGCGGTTTACTGAGTCCAACGCTGAGTCAGCTATAAGAAAGCTGTGGCAAACAACTTTTAACGTTATATAAAGCACCTTATATAAATAATGTCCGGCCATATGTGTGTGTGTGTGTGTGTGTGTTCAGTAGTACTGCTGTCACATCTGGGCTGCTAAATATCACCTGTCAGGATTGGATTCAACGGTGACCCTGAAATGGTTGAGATCAACGTTCTGCGGCACGAGCACCTGTGCAGAATTGCCATTGTGAACCGAAGACTTTCTAAGGGTTGCTAGCCTTTCGGTGTTCTATAGAATAAATTGCTCATGTATTGCTAATCACTTAAATTAAGAATAATTACAAAAGTTTAAAATTTAGTTTTGATTTAAGTGCAACCACCAAACATACACAGAAAAAGAAAAATATAGCACTTTTAAATTAGTAAAAAAAATTTCCTTATTATACATATTATACCTTTCCAATATCACATTATGTCACACTAGTAGTTCTGTAATCATGTAGATATGTAACTTAAAGAAATGCTGTAATTTTCTTCATGTCTTAGTTTAAGTGACCGGTTCAGATATACAGTACGCAGATAAAGCCAAAAAGACAAACAAACGCCTATTGTATTAGATGATACAAGGTTTAAATGGCATTATCTTGGCATATAGTATATAGTCCTAGACCTTTTCGTCGAAGAGACCGGGGAGGAAAAGCCGAATCAGACTCACGCTGCTGAGGCCATAGTGGTAGACCAAGAGCTAATTTAATAGCTTCGGCTAGCTATATATGTAGCTATATAGCAAGCAGTAGCAAGGAAACCGAAGACGTGTAGTCCCTCTATCTAAACTGACCGTGACTGCTCGATTGTAGTGGCTAGCAGTACGTACAGTGTAATCTCTTAATAGATTGTGACTGCTGCAGAATTGAGGAACAGTTATAAAAAATTAGGTCACTTCATGCTGTGTTGAACGACATAAGCCATTGTGGATTCTAGGTTAGTTCGAGTTCGTTAAGCATTGTTAATAATTGCATTCTGCTTCGACACATGACTTCAGTCTTATCAGTTATTGCAAGATATTCTAAAGTATAATACAATGTATTAACAAAAATGTCTGTAGTTACATCTCTTGTCGACAAAGCGTATTATATAGGTACACTATGTAGTTTACAAAGGGTATTCAACTAGGGACAAAGACATCACACGTATATTGCTAACGCAAAGGTAGATATTATCTCCGCCTCTCCGCCAATTAGAATTCTCATTTAATCTTTCCACTAAAGGTTTTATTAAAAGTCCTTCCACTTATACCTTTGCCTATTAACAAAATAGATTTTTAGAAGAAATTAAGCAAAAACCGTTAGAAATTCGAAGTTATGTCATTCAAAATATTTTGTATTAACATATAATTATTATCTTTTATGATACTTGATTAAAAAAAATATTTTATAAATAGAAACCCAGAGAAAAAAATTAAAGAAACAAACAAAAAAAAAAGAAATAATGAGAAAATAATTACATATGTATGTAAATTTTGATAATGATCTCATTATTAATAGTTGTGACAAGGAGTAGTTAAACAACAACTTAATATCCAGACCGAAAGTCATATTCTTAAAAAAAAACAAATCCGTGCTTAAATTTGAATTCAAATTATTATAAAGAATAGTTTACTAGAGGTGAAACCAACATGGGTTATTACTAACTTTATAAGCCAGTTCAAAACGATAACAACTCTGTCATTACGGCATCACGTGGCTCATTGTAGTTCCTTGTTTATGATATCAGTAGTTCCAAGTTTCCGAATATTAAGTCTACAATACCCACGTAACGTGGTATATATCGTTATCCCTTTGAACTCGACTGTTTGATAATTAATGTTGTTGTTTGTATTCACGATAATTTCTGCTGACCTATTGGCCTAAAATTAAGACATAATTACAACTACGTACAAGTTTATGTATATAATCCATTTTAAATTAATCTTTAAATATTAATCTGCAATAATCCCGTTTAGCATGGTGTATTATATTTTATAATCCTTTGCTCTCGAGAGACCTGAAAACTTTAATACGGTTTATAGGGAAAATGAACGGTTCAATAACTTTAGGCTTGTGTTGACTTGTGTATGTTTCATTTTAAAATCGACAAACTCGATCACAGTTCACTGCTTTCGATGCTCATCATTTTGCCCCTAAATTAATTTACCTAAACGAACACCCAAAAGGTTCTGTTAATCAAAGTTGAAAAAGCTGCAATCATCATTACAATACCAACGACGTCCATAACATGTAGTTTCTTAACATTATTGCAAAAGACATGACCCCTAATAACAATAGTATTAATTAAGTTAATGGAAATGTCTCTCTTGTTTGTTTGTACACATCCATAATGTTTAATTTGAGATCACTATTTGGTAATGAGATATAAAAGTTGTTTGATTCATCCCTACTCTGACTTCAGCTCTTGTTTTATGGTCACTGAATGACTTGGAAAGAATAACAAGTATTGTAAAGAAGTAGTTTAATTCTGACGATGAACCTATTGAATCGTCAAACGTTAATGACTGATGGATACTAATTTTACATAATTGATATTAGTGCAATATATTAATACAGCTAGTTATATCATTTATTAAGTTATATATTGTCATTGCGTCCTTTCCAGAACCTTTCTATATTGATACAGATTGGACTACTTGATATTAGCTTTAAATATTCTCAATAACTCGCGTAAAGAGAGAAATATTGGATCCTTTCATGAGCCAGCTTATCACACAAACCTAACAAAATAAATATATTTGTGAATATGGGCTCAATCTGTAGTCAGTTAAATGTTACACTATTAATAATGGACGTACCAACAGTTAGTGGTTTTACATAAATAGAAATTAAATATAGACTCAATATCGGCATCCGCACCTAACAATAACAGAATTTGTTATTTCTTCGTTAATTATAAATTTTACTTTATTAATATTGTTATATACTATATTATTAATATATTATATTATTAATATACGCAGTGAAACTAAATGTATCTGACAGTGTTTCGAAATCAAGAGTTTATTGCGAACATGAATCCAAATATTTTAGCCAATAAATGTAGTGGTATACACTAATTCAACTATTAAGTTATTCGTAACATTTCGAGTAGGGGTATAGTTTTCATAATAAAAAAAAAGAGATTCTTGCAGTCTAGGTATATTTCCAATTTGTCCCTGTAGCTCGGGTCCAGAATACGAGCTACGGTATCCCCTGCCTGTTGTAAGAGGCTACTAAAAGGGGACTTCCGGGGTTGTGGGCGATAAGAGTGGGAGTTCGAACCGTCAGGCTAGCAACCCCGGGAAGCATGACGGTCTGTGTGGCCGCGTACCGTCGATAAGATTGAATGGTGTGGGACGGAATATATTGTCCCTTCCCGAGCAGAGCCCGACAGGGATGCTACGCTCAAAGGACTCCGGTTGCGTTCCTATGAAGATCTCGGAGTCTTCTACAAAGCGTTGAAGAAGGTTACCGGGAGGGGAGGGGGGGATCTAGTGTTGGCGTGGCTTCCACAGTACCGGGTACCTTTTGAAGGTTTTCCCCTCGAAAAGAGAAAAAAGGTATATTTCCAATTAGTAGCGATTATACTCAGTAAAACTATTACGCAACCAAATGTCGATCACCTGAAATACCGCCCGAGTCAAAGCTAATAACAAATAGATAAGTTGCAAATCCTGGGCCACATTAGTACAATTGGTATGTAAGTTCGCAACAACCAACAATTCGACCGAAACAAAGCTTTATTCCTGTTTGAGATCGCCGAAGACACCAAGAATATAAAAACAAGCATGATACGTGTTTCAATAAAACCATGATATTAGGAAATTTATTCATTATTTAAATTAAAATTATAAATGATGAAACTAATAAGAATCTATTTCATTAATTATTCATTTATTGATCAACATAACTTCGGATTTTTTTTAATTCAATTATCAAATATATATATATATATATATATAATATATAATAAAGATAATTCTTTAACAAATTATTATTATAAATTGACACTATCTATCAAATTAAAATTTTATTGACAAATACGTATATGTACTAAAAATAAACCTTAAAATTCATATTTGCCGTTCCCTCATGGCAAGGTGTAGAATTATATTTGCATTTGTTTTCCCTCCATTTACTAACGTATATAAGTATTATACTTTTATAATATTTTTGATATTCTTCAAATTGACCTATATCAATCATCATTCATACAAATCATTGTGAATACTTTTATGTTGTTAACAATGTAAAAATTTTGTAATGTTTATGGACACCACTTTCATATTTAATTTCTATACAATCCATATTGATCCATTATCCATTGAAAATATAATCTCTCTCAGTTTGTTGTACCAAATTAACGTGCTCAGAAACATATTTATTTAAAGTCGCGGCAGGTGTTTATTCCTATTCATTCGCCCTCCAAAGTCCCACTGTAACGATTTTCTTTATTATCATACACTGATCTTATTTAAATAGGAAAGTCATTCAAATTATGATAACAATACTTCTTTATTTCACGCAGCATGGGTATGAACACCGTGGAATAAAATTTATTGGTAATATCAAGATTACAATACGTATCAATATGTATAAAACACTTCTAGTCATGTTCGTAATACACTCTTAAATAAAGTGAAGGTAAGTTTATTCTTATTAAAACTTGAAGTGTAATCGAAAGCTTTCACTTGAAAGTTAATTAAGAAATCTAAAATTAACAACTATACTTGTACTGAATATTTTGGCCGCAAGGAATGTTTTTAAATATCAAATGTCGTAGTTTTCTCCTGATTAAATTGACTGAATACCGACAACTTCTAATGGTTCAAGTTATAAAAGGTAACTAACTTTGAATCACGATACAACACGTCAAATAGTAATATTGCTTTTTACTGAGCTTCAAACATCAGTCAAAACAGAACAAAAAAAGGTTGACAGCAACGGCATGCGCGTGACCTCACCAACGTGGTGTCGACCATTATGGACCACATACTTTATTAATATTACATTTAAAAACGTAATTTAAAATTCATCATGGGGTTGTCCTATATGTATGTATACATTAAATTAATAAACCCCTTACACTTCGTTTGGGGAATCATATCACTTTCACAAAAAGTTATCATATCTACAAAAATAATTACTCGATTTTATAAGGAATTTTATATCATGTTTTCAAATTTTCCAAAGGATCAATTCAATTGTTGATAAGTCCGCCTAAAAATCGATGCAGTAGTTATTGAAATAATCGCATTGAGACCACTACACAGTTTTATTTTTGTACTACGCGATAATAATAGAAACAGAAAATAAGCTGCATAATAAAAACATTTTATTAAAATGAAAATAACAAATGTATATTCAGAGATATCTGATATTATATTAACATTGAGAAAACTATAAAACTCACTTTAAATCAAAATTAATTGAAGTTAAAAGCAACGTGCAAAGATCATAAATAATAGCAACAACACATTATTGGAAAAGTTATCATGTCATAATAATTCCGTAACTTCATAGCCGGCACTCAAAAAATCATAAAATAGTTTTAAACTCAGCAGCAATCTCATACGTACTATTAATTAAATCGTTAAAACATATTGGTGTCGATAAATAAGATGTATTTTAATTTATTACGGAAATTAAAGTAATGCCATTTCATGTAAAACTTACCAATTGTTGGTACTTACCAATTCACCTTGTTACAGGATAACAGTAAGTAATTTAAAACAGCACTCAATTTAGTTAACTTTAATTATTCTGATACACCTCATGTTAAAACAATTAAAGAACGTATGCAGCATATTTTAACAAATGCAAATATTTCAAGTTTCAACAATAATTTCAGTATTAACAACAAAGTTTATGACTGCGCGCGAACAATCATTATGAAAAAGTACAGATATTTGGTTCACTCGCGTAAAAAATATCGACAGATTGTTTACATTCGATATTCAAATTAATATAATCACATCATTATATACATATCGTAATACCTCGAAAGTCATATTACCGTTCCCCGAATAAATTGCCGAGGTCCGAATCCAATCGGGTCTCAGATTACACTGCTTTCATCGTAGCACCGCTTTCAACACGCATGCGCTATGTCTAAGTGACAAGTAAGTACCCTTACTATTTGTTTAGAGTTCAATCAGAATTGAGATAAGAGACTTCATTTCGTTTTGAAATTTATTTATCTAGAACGATATGAGTACTCACGATGTATCTGTAAAACTTTAGTAGCGTATATTGATTTGATATAGATGATTTCAGTTTAAAATTATATTTTTAATGGTACTAAATAGGTGGAACGAAAATTCCCGCAGAAGCTACACCTGGAACAGCTAGCATGCGAAAAGAAATTAAAGCTAAGGCAAATCATTTGGGCAAACAAAATAATATGAACCCTTATTAAATTCAATAAATATTTATATTTATAATCTATTTATAATATAATGTGTTTACACCGAATGTTACCGACATTATTATTAATTGTACCATCAAACAGGATCGTATTCCAGTAACAATATACAACTTAAAAAAAGGTTTCGCCTTAAATTAAACTGTATTATTATTATAATTATTCGTCAAAATACATTGCAAATCATTAAATATTTAAGTTTAACCGTTGTTATAGGTATTTTATCAATTAAGAAGCTCTTTCTTGCCTTGACATCAAGTCGCACCTCCCTGCTAGTGCTGCACTTAGATTAATAATGTTTGAGGCTGTAACGTCCCTTATTTTCTACTGAAGGTCGGATCAAATATTTTTTTATTCCGATTGTACTTATGAATGACGGTTTTTTTTTACTTACCGAGCTAGACACCAGTCTTATTTAAAAGATTAAAACCCAAATGTCTTTTAATATTTTCTTTCATATTCAAACAACTTTTTTTGATTGCAGTACTGAAGCTCCAATTAACAAGCGTCTGTCTTGGCTTTAGGATTGGCACGTAGCATGGGTAGCAGTTGCTAACATAAGTGGCCCATGTGCTTGTTTTCCGAATATTACCATAAAATCAGTAAAAATAAATATCAATTTGACGACCATATAGCCCAGTTTGTAGTGACCCTGCCTGCCAAGCGAGCAGTCCGTGGTTCCATGCCCAGCTGGGGCAGACATTTCTATCACAAATAAATGTTTGTTTTCGGGTTATGGGTGTTTATAATGTCATATTTGTGTATGTCCATGCTATTTGCAACACGGGTTATTCTAGTACGGGGGTGTAAGTGTGTAAACGTTTATTTATTGTTTAAATTTAAAATTATAAACTGATGCCTTATAAGTTTTATTTTATAAAGGGTTGCATGATTTGATTGTGTTAGATTTTATGTCATTTTTGGGTTTGATACCATATTTGACACATTGATACCACTTCAAAGAGTTTTAATCTCCAAAAAACATCTAAACAGTAATTTCCTGACATTCTCATGCACTTACCTAGTGAGGTATTTAATTTAACAATAACTGGGTAATCGAGAAATAAAGCTGTAAATTACAATGATTTGTAGTTGACAAAAGTGATATAATATAATAAGAAATCCTTTAATTTTATTTTGAAACTGAATATGGCAGATGGCAAACTAATTAAAATTTGTTTTCAAAGCATGTTCTTGTACAACTAAAAAAATAATACACAACAATTTTCTTGAACGACGAGAGCAGTTTCACTTGGTACAGGAGATTAAAAACTAGTTGAGTGCACTAACAGAATTATACGATTCCTTAGCTTCTCTAAACTAAAGACTAAACTTTTTGTGATTTTCAATTTGAACTTTTCATATTCGCTGCATTTTAATATAAATTGATCTCAATTCCTATGAAACTCGTCGACCGCATCTACATCTACATGTAGTTATGACTGTTACTTTTATTTTCCTTCCTTATTTTATTTACCTTCGTCATGTTTTCCTGTCTTTATGTTCAATGCTTAGAACTAAACAAAATAAAACGGCTATTTAATCAAGTAGTAAACTTATGAATTAAAAAATGGCTCTCCATATATATTGTTATAATTCAAGGATTAATAAGATCCAATGAAAAAAGGTATTAACAAACTCTTACTTTATATTAAATTTATAGTTTTTGAGAGATACGCTTCTAAAGTTATAATAAAATATACTATATACAAATATCTCTTTCAAATGACTGAGTAAAATTCTAAATAAATGTGAGATTTTTAAATAAAATAGATAAAAAAAATGATGATTTTTTTAAAGTTCAATAACATGAAATTTTATTAAGGTATTATATCATATAATAGTGTTTGAGATACGGGATTAAACAACTTTAATAGTAACTTATTTTTGATATTGATTCAATCACAATGATTCATTCCTATACGAAACCTTTCAGTGTCCGTATTCGACCACGGGTTGAAATACGTATTTTTCTGTTATTTCCATGGCAGGGTAATATTTATTTGAAATTATTCAACGTTTAATTATAAAGACGCATAATTCAAAACCTATTACGAAACAACTTGCTTTTATCGGTACCAAAATTATACTTCCAAATCGATTTCTAGACATTAAAGCGCCTATTCATAAAAAAATTATTTGTAAAATAATGTTACTCATACCAAATACTTAAGCCTTATCATCTTCGTGTTGGATAGAATAAATAAAAAATGTTCTAAGGCAAAGCAGTTTCAATGATTATTTGCAATATCTTTGATATAGACTTGTCTCGATACCAATTATTTTTCATATTACGATTCTCGTTTTTCATACTACCGCATACTTTATAAATTGCGTTGTAATCACAGCGGTAATATAATACATAGACTAGAGACATATTCTCATGAATATTTTTAAACTTAAGCTGAATTACTGAGAATCCATTCCGATACATCCATTCCCTGCGGAATAATTACGTTATAGTTGAGCTTAGTTGTAAAATTTTGTGTCTACATATATAACATTAGATGAGTTGAATAAATAGGTGTTATTTTGAGCCATTCCACGACGGATAAGAAGAGTGGGACTTATTGATTTTGCGTTAATGGAGCATGATAGTTTAGTTATATTTCGTAATAAATCAGTAAAGAAGGATTTGAAAAGTCATAGGTAAGTATGGCGAAAAGATCCAAAAATAGAGGAATTTTATGTCAATTTTTGTCAAAGTGAAAGAAAAATGGTAGTAGCACCTGTAATAATATGTACAATCACTTATTACTTACTAGGTACAGCATACAAAATCTTTTGGATAATGGGTATATATATCATATTATATGAATATATGTATAACATAATGTTTCATGAATGAATATTACGTAATATAGATATCAATATTATTAATATTGCTGCAAGTTATTTTGTTAAGCCAGTGTCGAATACTAAGTATTTGGCTTAGTTTGTATCGAGTGTCTGTTTCTCAACGATAAGCATTGAATTGCATTGCATTAATTAATAGCAGTCATGTTGTCATAAAACGATCACAGTTCAGTTAATGCCAACACAACTAGATAATCACTGGCATTTTTATTGTTATCACAGATGTCGTTTATTATAAAAATATCTATGATATGAATAAATATATATCATATCATAAATTTGTACAAAAATATATGTTTATGAGTAAAGCAAGTACAAGTCACACTGGGATCAGCGAGTAACGCATAGAGAGTGCGGAAAATTATGACATTGAGCATCTCCAATTGTGAGCCCAGTTGACAAATATTTCTGCATATTATCCATTTTATTCTGAATATTTTAAACTGAGTAATGTTATTCATATCGAATACTTATGGTTCATCTTCGTTCGAGCTGAATACGTAATACAATAAGTTGTACATAGGTCAAAGCTGTTATAAAATTATATTAATTTGTAAAATCCTTAACTTAGATTCGTCCCGATACTAGATTATTTTAAATGTTACGATCCTTATTTCTCGTTTTACTACATACTTTATAAATGCGTTGTATCACAGAATTAGGATGAGTACTATACCTATAAAGTTAACGCAACAAATGTTGACCTATTAGGATTTATTTTCACAGTACACAAGAAATGTGCAATTAATTCACAGGCGTAATCATTGATATAATTGATTTGACATTTATCGTTTAGATACCTGTGTAAAGGTAAACATTTCGAATGCATCGAGATACTTCTATCTATCGAGATACTCTACAAAAAAAAGTATCTTCTCGGTGCTTATTGTATCATTGTAGCAACTATTCTGTTTGCACAATATATATGTATATTCAAATATTTGAATGACAGAATTTTATTGAATAAATACTGCTGAATGTAGCATTGTTCACTTTTGTTTCACTGACTGCAAAAGCTTGTGAAAATGAATTGAGGTGGTTATTGATTATATCCTTGTACTACATTTCAAGTCAAGCGACATGATGATGAATTTTATAACCTGATTTTATACCCGGTGAAATGAGGTAAACATGAGTACATCAATATTAGCTTTTGGGATTGAAGCCATTCCTTGTTGAGATTATAATCAACGACAGAAGCACTTTATCCGCACTAATCACACTCTAGAAAGTTCTTGAATTTATTCATTAAATAGTTATATAACTATAACTCGCTTCAAACATTCTACCGTAAAAAAATTTCACTTAAGTGAAATTCATTATGGTCTTATAGTTGGAAACTTTATTAAAATTCAATAAAACCTAAAGTTAAGAAAAAGATTATAAACTTATTTAATGTATTATTTAAAATTTCTTTACAGGGCCTCTGTAATGGTGGTTTTTTATTCAATTTTATAAAAATGTCTGTTTAATTGTTAAAAGTTAATATAGATTTTTGTTAAGTTCGTAGACAAAATCTTCACTGTTTTTGCACAAAACAAAATGTTTATTAAATGTCTGATAAATAAAAAAGTACATGTAATATGTAGGTTTTCGAAAGTGAAGCAAGGACGGATTATTAATTCTAAATAATATTTCTGACCGTTGTTTATAATTATTTTTAATAAATCGCCCCTAATATGGATTTAATATTAATTTACTCGTTTTATAATCAACTTCATCAACTTGTACTGATGAAAAACGTAGGGAAGAACCAATTGCTCCTGGTCTCTTCTTTTGCAGATCGCTGGGCTTTATACCCATTTAAAATTTTGACGTACTCGAACTTACTAGTAGGTTTTCTCTGACTACCTACCATTCAATCATGAAATATTTTTACATGCTACGAACGTATTGTGAGCCAGTAAAAACTGTGTTCCCCACTTCCTTTTTGACCCTCAACTCGACGAGTTGGTATTACTGATGTCTATAGGATAACAATTTTGGTGTTACCGATGTCTATGAGCGACCATAATTGGTTGAAAGTAAAAGTCTAATTCTGAAATCAAATCAGTCTATTGGATTAATCTTCACATTAATTAATCAAACTACAATCGTAGTAGAGCGAGTTTCCGAGATAGAAGTTATTTTTCTAAACCCAAAGTAAATATCAACGTGAATAATTTGTCTTTTTCTTCTTCATTTTTTGTTGTTGAGTAGAATGTAGACATCGAATAGATATATATGTTTTTATTCAACAACCTAATAATAAGTATATTTCAAGTACAATAAGATATTGTGTAATAATTTATCTTTATACATATTAATATGTAGAACGTTTTTACAATATATCGCGTGGAATGGCACATAATAAGACTATTGTTTGGCTTACGTATAGAAAATTACATATCCGCAATTCATGCAATGTGTAACCTTAACAGCAGTATTGTCGCAAGAGTAACAGTATTTAGAAAAAATCGCAAAAGCCAAATTGAAAATTCTATCTATTCCTTAATGTCATTTCGAGTGTGTTATTATTTCATGTAGTTAATAAGTAATGGAACTCGCATAAGTTACGCAAATATTTAATGGCCATTTTACATGAAATCCTAAACAAATTAAGATACCCATTATCTCATTTCCTGTATTCCGCTATGGCCTTAAATCATCGCGTGTCATGATGAAGCACATTTTGTTGGGTATTGCTTCAAATTGCTTTTGGATTACAGCCGAGCCATGATAACATAAAGCATTAAATGTTTCAGTGGTATATTGAGTTTCCGTTCAATCGATAAAAACATGGAATCTTATTCTTTGCGGATCAGCGATGGCAAAAGTTAAAATTTGATATACATTAATAAAATTAAGTTACCTAAAGATATATCGCAAATAAATATGTTCTGGTCTTGAAGGTTAATATTGAGACTAAATTGAACAATTAAAATGAAACATGTTTATAAACTGATATGTCAATACTGTGCGCGATACAAATATAGTTTATTTTATGATTTTAATAGCATTTAATAATATTTAAAAGAAGAAGAATGAAAAATACGCCAATTGGCATTGAATTAATTTATATGACATTTAGGCAATCGGGCATTCCTAAATATCTTTGAAACTACTGAGTTTATATTGCACAGGAATACTAAAGAAAGATTCTTAGTTTTTAATATATCTGTTCCTATACTCTTTTTATTATAATCCATACTTGTACTATTTATTATTTATTCTAAATAATGATTATTGTGCATTAGATGTGCAAGCAGAAATCTAACACACAGCCCCAAGAGATGATCCCAAGTCCAAAACTACATAGCTCTGTTAAAATTAAGAAGACTTTTTTTTTATGTTAATAATCGCCAAACTAGCAGACGAGCCACCTGATGGATATCACAGATGCGTTGTCGGCCAGAAAATGAGAAGAAGGTTAGAAAGAATGTATTGGCTCTCAAGCCCCCAGCCGGAACACGACGGGTCGTTTGGCGGCTGACTCAAGCAGGAGGGTGGTAGCTAGCCAGGCAGGGTTCACGGAAAGATAATAATAATATTAATGACTTAATAATAATACTGATAATATAATCCATCCGCGAAGCCCTACCACCAAGCAGGCTGGCTTCTGTCGCCTCTTACGACACCCAGTTCTTCCAGCATGGGATTGGCGGTAGTATTCTAAAGCCGCCCCAATACAACTAAAATGACTTGTTGAAACTAAAAATTAATTTAAATATATTATATTTAATGTACATATATAAAAAAATATTTTTTTAATTTCATGTCACCTTAATTACTTTTTAAACACTACTAAGAATATTAATATTTTAAAATTTATTCCTCAAAATAATAAAAATATCAATATATGACAACCAAGCAAACGAATCACCTGGTTTTAATTGATCACCGCCGTCCATAGATTATACTTCTGTATACTAAACTGACCTACTTATCACTGACCCTCAAACACTAACAGCCAGAAACATTTTACCGTTCATTCTAATAAGTTGATAGCCTTTTTCGAGAGGGAAACCTTTATAAGGTACTCAGTGCTGTGGGAACGACGCCGGGTTATGCAGGATTTTTCATTTAAATCTTTCCTGTAGGTTTAAACTGTTTCTATTCAGATGGTTTAACCTTTAATTACTTCGTCTTATTCAAACGCGTCACACGCAACCTAGCTCATCTAGATTCAGCGCCATACACACTAACATTTAGCCATATACTTACTATGCAACTTCGCAAAGTTTAAATGACTTCCAAAAAAATACCCGCGGTAAAATCTAATTCTTACAATTATTTAAATATCAAATGAAGCTGATATAAAGTTGGTTATTTATGGAAGATTTACCATTAAAAATGTTATTCAAAAGCTTGACGAAATTGCAAACGGCATATAAAATGCGAAGGTGCAGTGTCTCGGTGACTAACGACCCTTGACGGCGATCCCAGCTTGCGTAACAAGATGTCGCAACTGCAAGAATATTCAGATCACCGTAACATTTTAATGTAGAATCTGGAAATTTATTTTACAGTTAACATATATAAATAATCTACACGCAAAATTAAATATCTAACAATTTTTTTTTTTCAAAAATACTTATTCTTACGGAAATAAGCATTATTATTGTTCAAAATTTCTACGTTTAATATTTTTATCAAGGTACAAGAAATACGTATTAAATTATATTAAGTTTCATAATAAGTTCCTTAAAACTGAGCTGAAATGTGTAGATCATACTCAGTTACTTCTCTCCAGTTCGAATTGATTGAGATATTTAATATCAATCCAAATATCAGAAATTAACTGGCTCTAGGCTCGATAAAGATTAACGGTACAGAGATAAAACGAGGACCGGCGCGATAGCTTAACATGCTTTGTAAGCACACCAGCAAATCAAGTAAAATTATTACCAGATGTGTTTATAAGCATCTGTTTGTTATGAAACGTAATATACGTTTAATACATTTATTATTATTATTTGAGTTTTACAAAACGTAAGTAATGAAGTTAATGGATAAATATTAGAGATTTTCTATATGATCGTCTCCCTAAGATTTATTCGGAAGGCGACGACGATTATTGACGACGATCCACCACTTACGTAGATATAGAAACATTTGTTTGAAGCTCGTTTTAAGTATACTGAACAACACCGCATATATATACCTACTAATAAGTAAACTTTTGTGTCTCTCTATAATATTATTATGAATAAAAAAATGATGTGAATCTTTCTATTCACAAGACCTAGGCATAATAAATGTTTTTCAGTATTGTGTCTGACTTAGTTTTGTGTGTAACTCACAAACTCTTAAGCATTCATTTATTTATTTCTTTGGAGATATTTTAGTTTACTTTATTGGATGTAATTTAGCAGTCATTAATACTTTATTTGAAACTATTGATTATAACTCATAATGTTCAAACTGCTGGGCTCAGGTTTCCTCTCGCAGTGAGAGGTGTCAAGGCTAGATTTCGCCACGCTAACCAAGTCAATCACTCAATCGGAGGATTCCTCCGCGATGGGTGGCGGTTGAGAGCGCTGCCTTATGCGTCTGATATTCGGGAATCGAAGGCATTATCCTTAAACGTGCAGTTCCTCAAGGGGGTCGAAAGTCCTTAAGTAACAAGCCCCGCTGTTGAGCGGGCGGTAAAATATTGCTAGTCAAGTGCAGATTCCATACTTCACATATCTTTGAGAATGTTATAGAGAACTCTCAGGTGTACTGGATACAGGTTTTCTAATGATGTTTTCCTTCACCAGCAACTGATAATTACTCGTGTATAATACGCACATAATTTGAAAAATTAGTGATGCGTGCAGGATTAAAAACTGGAATCTTCTGAAAAGCAGACCGACGTTCAAATCACTACGCTATTACTTCAATTTGAAAGTAAAAGTAATTTTTTTATTTCGATACTTTGCAAGAAGTGTCGCAGTAATTCATAATCAAACATTGCTATCGAAAGCGAACTCGGGTGCACATTTAATAGTTTAAGATATAGAGACGCACTGTCTTTTCTCGATGGTAGCTTTGACTGCAGAGCAATACAACATGAACACCTCGTTACCCAATACGTAGTATTATATAATACGAACCAACTTGCAAACAGAATGAGAAATGCGGAGGTGAGGAATCACTAATGACGCCTGCATAATAAGATGTCACAAATTGCGGGAAGTTTCTGAATACGTTGTGGTTTAGTGACGCCCGTAGTAAATTTGCGGCTTTTATTATCCTAAATGCAGTATGTATCTCATTAGACGTCGTAATTCAGGGTCCACAACTTAAGATTTCTAAAATTATGTATATGACAGCATTTGTTTCTCCTTTTCACAGAAAAAAACGTACGAATTCAACATAACCTTAATTAATCCATAATGTTTTTTTTTTTAATATAAATATATGTTTTATTTTGAGGTAATTGATTTGCTTTAAGCTTTAAAGAACCAGCCAAAGGTTTAGACCCTTCTAACAGCATTTTTTAACATAATTATTTTACGCATTTTGGCCAATAAAATACCGCTCTTTAACTGCCTCTCTAACTCGGCAACCAGTATGCGTTGAACATTTCATAGTTGATTTTAGGAACAGGTTATTCTGGAAAAAGATTCATGACTATTCACAAGTACTGGTGAAATTCAATGGAACGGGTCCCATATCATTATTTCGCCCATTTGTCGACAAGCTGCACTACGGATAAGGGAGTTTGGTTTGGAATTACTCATGTATTATATATACCCCGAACTTTTTCTTATCCAAACTAAAAAAATATTGGCGATTGCTAAAATAATATAATTCAAATTAAATTAAAAATTCAATTTAAATTAAAAAGTAAACAACGGCAACTGACAAGATAGAGGTCCATAGGATTAAAAAGTGTATTGTATAGTACTCCGTAATTAGATTAAATTCTAAATTTACTGTTAAATGAACATTAAGACAATCGAATATAATGGTAAAACGCAATTAGTTTCTTCTCGAGATCATAATGTGTGTGTGCCTGTAGGATCTGTAGTTTAATTAAGCATCCTGATACTTTCTACGCCCAATGTCAAATTATAAATTCAAGTATACCAAGAATATCCGAAGTAAATCTCATAAAATGTTGTGTTATCATATTATATTTGTTATGTTAATAAACATTGCAATATCTAATTCTCGCACATTCGCACTAGAATTCTCTGTACTGCAGGATGGATTTCTACAAATGAGACATCCTTATCACTCACGTACTTAATACAAATATATCTCACATAAATGACTACTCCGGTCGAAAATTGAACCCGACTCCGCTTACTTTACTCGGGGCTACTACAAACTAGGCTAATTATTATTAAGTAATATTATTAACCTAACTTAGATCTCTAGAGTACATGTATGAAAGCTAATAATGTTCCTGGAATCTTGGAGCAAATGCAATCTAAGGAAACACAGACATGTACATACATACGAATACTAAACTTCACATCACTGACTCGTAGATAAAGTAATTTAGGAAACTAATCTTACTGTGCAACTGAATTTATTAAATGTTTTCACTTTTAATTCGCTTACGGTATATTTTTTTTAGAGAATTAACACCACATCACGACACGAATCTCTGCTCGTATTTAAAGAGGCCTAGAGCATTTTTCTACTCGGGTTTGTAACAAGGTTATTGGCCATCATGAATTTCGGAAATTCTTATATTGCGGTTTCCATTGTAGCTTCACGACTGGTATCAAAGTTAAAAACAAAACAGCCGGCTTAACGTGCCCTACAAATCATGGAAACGCTCAAGAAATTTTGGTACTAGCTGTCACCTATAGTTCAATAGTATTCATTATCCACGTACAAAGTGAACAAGATCGATCACAATTGATTTTAGCCTTCGGGTTATGGGCGCTTCCTTATTTTACTCTTAGTATATAACTAACCCTACTTTGCACGGTAAGCCTGCAATACAGACAAGGTGAAAACAATGCTCATAAAAGAAAACTAGAGCTTTGCTCCATGTCTAGTAATACCTAAATGTTTATACTGCAGTGTATCCTTAATAAATGTTTTCTTTCTTCATTCTTTCATCTATATAAAATCTTGAAGTTTGAGTAAAATCCGGTTTAGAGTAATCCGGTTTATTTTAAAAGAATATTATTTTTAAAAATTCATACCCAAAACATCAAACATCTAAATGTTTTATCAAAACTTTATTTTAATAACCTCTATTTGACGCCACCATTATTCACCACATGTTACGATTACGGATAAAGTCGGTTACGGAATGTGAATATTAAGATACTTGGAGCAATAACGTCTGCACTTGATGTGCTATGTATTAGGTAGGCGATCGTTACTGTCATCAATCTTCTGACTAAACTATCATAGAAGATATAAAGAAATATTTATCAAATTTGTTTTATTTAGAATACTTTTAAAATATTACTCAACTCACATTAATTGTTATTGTTATCAAATTATGACCTATAGAAGACAGCAGCTATCTGCTACGTGCAGAATACTCGATATTGGAAAATGTTAGGGGAGGCTTACACAGGACTTCGAAAGCTTCATGGGTGGATTAAACCCTTGAAGATCATTTACAGTTTGATGCAATATCCAGTAGCACTAACAACAATCAATATGATGAAAGACAAAATTAAGTGATATAAAAATTTTCAAGGCATTCTATAAACTGATACTCTAATGCTTTGTAGAGATCTATCTGTATAGAAAAGGGTAATTTCTCATTCTCATTCTGAATTTCAGCAATGTATCAAGAAAACAAAAGAAAAGAATTCAAATATGGAATAAATAAATAATTTTGTTCATTTCCGTTCCAGATATACGTTTGGTTTTTCGTTAACGAGATTTTAAGTGCTTTTTCTCGTGTAGGTACTACATTAATTGGCCAAAGATTCCTTATTTATATTCTAGTTACACAACGTTGGATATGTTATAGTTTCTGAACCACTTCATTTTAAAGCACATTATTATACTGGTGGTATACAGTGTGTCCCTCGATAAGGTGCAACCCCGAAAACAGGTGACATAAGAGCAAAAATTATCGACGAAAATGTGTTTTTTTTTTATTACTTGTAATTTTTTTTATACGCCAATTAACATTTTTATCTCGTATTCTGGACCCTATGTACAAAATAAGATATTTCTCCTAAAGTAACGGGCCGATTTTGATGAAGTAAACGAAAAATCAGTGCCAAGTATCTAACGATGACGATAACAACACACACAACAAGTGGCTTTTCGTGTGCCAATGTGCCTACAACAACGCGTGGGACATTTTGAGCACCTCATGCATTAAATGATCTAAAGAAATAAATAATTTTACTGATTAAATTTTAAGTTTTTTTTATTCTAAATGTCAACCATTCGATGTAAATGAATTTTATCACGCTTATTTCGTTTTGTTTAGGAATTCGTAGCTACCATATTTAATAAGACACAATGTTGATTTATTTTTTATTTGAAAGCTAATACTATGAGGAATAATGATAAATTATAAAATTAACTAACATTATGGTGATAATTTCGAGAAAATTAGAGTTTATTAAGAAAATTTTCTGAAAAAATTATTTTTCTTCACAGTTATTAAAAAAATTAGGTCCTGAGAGACATTTTTCCTGCCGCTTATTTTATCGCCATCGTTAGATACTTAGCACTGATTTTTCTTTTACTTCATCAAAATCGGCCCGTTACTTGAGGAGAAATATTTTATTTTGTACATAGGGTCCAAAATACGAGATAAAAATGTTAATTGGCGTATAAAGAAAATAACAAGTAATAAAAAAAAAACTCATTTTCGTCGATAATTTTCGATCTTATGTCAACTGTTTTCGGGGTTCCACCTTGTCGAGGGACACACGTATAATTGGTGTTATTATTATTTTTCCTTTTCGATGCCCTCTTAATTAATTCAACAACTCACTGTTTTCAGGTCAATGTTTATCAAAGTGTCGACGCAATTCGGGTACTGTTCTTCCTAATCAATCCTTTGACAATGTAGCGTGCCATTTATCATTTCATCAAGCAGCTTTGCGATCGGTTACAACTTCTGTTTTTTGAGTTACTTTGAGCTATCCGATAATTAGTTATAATTTACTTTGTAAGTTATAATTAAAGTTTAGATAATATTTTTTATGATATAGAAAACATATGATAAATAAAAAAGTAATTAAATAAATAAGAAAAAAAATAAGATAAAATTTTTTAACATTGACACACATGAGCCCAAATCAAGCAATCAATAACCATCTGAAATAATGGGACTTTAACTCGTTGTACGAATTTTTACGTGTCTACTTAAAAGAAAAGTGTTTTATAATTTTGGAAGTTCCTTAATATTTGTAGTATTCGTCTAGTCAACAACTTTTATTCTAATATTGTAAAGTTCCTACTTAATTTGTTTAAAATAGTTCTTTGAAACATATTTTCAACATTCCATGCAACATGTTCCCAATTTTTAGAATTATTATATTTGTAAGTTAGTAAAATAGTAAACATAAACATTATTTTGATAGTTTTCTTGAAAATTTATTGTCAGATTTATATATTTTTATAACATAAAACCGCATAAATATTAACACAATATCAACTGATATTGCCACTATTTTTTACATCTGGATTAAATAAATTGTAACAAATGTATTATTTCACTACACAAAATAATTTATATTATATAAGAAAAACAATGCTTACAGCCGTGCGCTAGGTCCGAGTATTTCAGTAAGTGTTCTAAACAACTTCCACCTGCATCATCAAGTCCATGCCATCACTTAACCATTACAGTGTTATGCTTGACTAACGTTTATTTGCTGTTAACTTAAACTCATCCATACTGTAGTCGGACAGGAACACCGAGGCGGGCAAACTATTTCAATGTTTTGCGGTACGCATAAAAAATGAAGAAGCAAAACGCGTCATCTGAATCGGAAGGTTGTTTATGACAAAAGGATGGATAGTCGTCGTGCTTCATGTTATTTGATACTTTATAGGAAACGGGGGTATTACATTATGTAATTCTTGCGCATACTCTCCAAATATATAAATTTTATACGCAAAACAAGTAGTAATAGCTTAATTTGTAATTTGAAGTAAAATTTATTTAGTTTGGGACTTATTCCATTCCTGCGCCATATCTTAACATTATGCTTGAATATGTTCAGTCGAGTTTGAGGGGGTATAAATCCTATCTAAGTGTTGTATTTCCGAAGAAAACTTATATTTGAAGATTATCCTTTATGGGGCCAATTGACGACGACTAAGTAAGTTGAAATACAAATACAAGTAAGGATATATTTTCATAAAAACATATAGTGCTTTATTGATATATTTTATATTCATTGTATAAAACCTTGGATCCATCAAGAAACTTATTACATTAATTTATAACATTAATAGGCATAATTTGGTTATATATTCATATCGCCTTCAAAAGGTTCAGTGATTTTATGAGGCTTGGTCCGTTTCTGAGTCGTGTTTGCATGCTGAGGAGTTTCTTTCGCCGTTTCTGGTCATCAATGTCAAAATACCTTTCGAAATGGTAATAAACCAAAAAGTGACGTGCATAAGTATATTTACAGAATACCTAAATGAATAAATTATTTTTATTTAATTGATTTGATTTGACATTGAAATATGTACAAGTTATACTGTTGAAAATTTTTAATAACAATAATTTTGACAACTAGATTTTTAGATGTAGTTTCATTTGTCTCCCGGTGAGTAACATAAAGGATATACGAGAAAAACTTTTATTAGAGGGGCCTTTATTAACGAAATAGAAACAAAAACAATAGCTGTTACAATTTTTATTTGTTTGTCTGTGCATTGTGGTTTTCATTAATATATTGCAGTAAGCATAACTTAATATTTAATATATGTTTAATTTCAATCCGTACATAAATAAAAAAGGGCATAATAAATTAACCTAAATCAATGCAGGTGATATTTTTAGCGTAAGGTTGTTTTTCTAAAGCAAAGCAAGAGCGGTTTGCTTACTAGCAAAGATATTATAAAAGGAACTGGTTCATACTTCGATACTATCAATTAAAGTACAAATATAGAATATTAACCACATTTTATTCTATAATTATTTCATATTTATTTCTTATAAACAGTCAAAGACAGAACATTAATAAATAATATCAAATTAATTAGCTAATACGCAGTACTTACAACATAAGAATAGTTTAAGAAAAGGATTGTCTTGCTAAACAGCAGAACCCATCCATCCACCAGGACAACCTAGTTCTTCCGAGTTCCAGCCCAAGTAAAAAGAACCCTTGAGACCCGTAGATCCCTGCCACATTTTCCGAAGGAGCAATGGCGAAGGAAGACCCGGTTTTGTATGATTGCACAATAGTGGAGGAATGAGTAACCAATTATAGTATTGAAAGTTGTCATGCCGTCTGGAGGCGTCTGGCATAGCTTAACTACTACCCGTACCAACTTCTTAACACGCCCTCCGAGGTACGGAAGCGCTCAAGATAATTTTCCACTAGCTTTTACCCATCCAACTACCGACCGAGCATGCAGTTGCTTATTTCAGTCAATCACTTATGATAATCACAGCCTATGAGGGCTACAACAAAAGTTCTGCAACGTACTGTTTGATAGTATATATGCCTAAAAAATCAATGTTAAGTTTAAACATACAAGGTACCCAAATCGTTTACCGCTGGGCATCAAATCCGCTTTAGTCGAAAGGTAGCACATACCTACATGGGCGACTACAGTAGAATTTATTAACGGTCTATGAGCCGTGCAGTGGAACCCCGACAGATTTATGATTGGACAACCTTAATGTTTTGCCCATTCTGAGTATTCAACTGTCGACTAGACACTTCTGCATGTGAAGCAAAGAATAGATGAAATCCTTATGGAAAATATCCAACATGCTTACGGTTTCTATTATTTTTTCTTGAATAATAAAACCTTCATATATAATAAAGTTCAGTGGTTACAGTAACTGTAATTTTGATGACAGAATTTTTAGGTAATATTTTAACGTCTTTACAGAACAAAGTACTTGTCTATTTTTAACCTATAATCTTGAGTTTTAATGCACTTGTTCGTTTTCATTATTCCTCAAGGTGGGTATTTTTGAGCTTCAAAATAATATGCATAATCTAACTACACATTAAGCCTTATTGAAATACGATCAGCCTTTAATCCGTGCCACGTCCGTGCAATCATTGTTTCGCCCGGAACCTGCCAATTTATTGACGTAGGAAATTTTATACATTGTTATTCAAACTTTGCAATGTCTTTATCCCAAAATGTATTTTATATTATTTCAGTTGGTAATACCTACGATATTATCTTTCTTTGCCAATAGACTTGTTAATATTCCGTAGCCGAATGGCAAAAGTTGAATGCTTATAATTTCGTTATATATCCACATATCACACAGAGTAGTTTTATTTCGAGTCTATAGGCACTGAATAAATAACATTTTATAGATAGATATGTTTAGCAACCAAATTTCTCCGACATTTCATTTCCGACATTCATGGCATCGCTACGAAATGAAGTATTAAATTATTTACTCATAGCTGAGAAGAAAGTATACAGGCATGTGGCCTATCTATAAATCGATCTCCAAAAATGATTAACAATTCGTAACATGCAAACAAAACAAAGATTTCAAACAACATTTGTTAATATTACAGAAATGCCTATAATGCGTACTTTAAAATAAATTTTGTTATAATTTTCCATTTATTAATCATCCCATACACATACACACCAGATAACCCAGTGAAAAATATAATAAGAATAAAAAGAAGAAAAATGCAACTCACCTTCTAGTTCTGGTCGTCCGACAAGGTGACAATTTTTAATCCACATACCTGTATAGCTACTACTAGTAGATATTATTTATTCTGACACCGATTTCAATATTACCTTTGATAATAATCAAAATTTCTAGTATTCCACGAGTGCTGTGATTCATCCAAATTCACAAAATTATAATTTAGTAAAATAACTATATAATAATACCGTTTATTACTTTTGTCAAACTAAATTATTTGGCTCGATGTTTATTATGCTGGTATGTGTTTGAAACTACATTAAGCTCTAATTAATTATATTGCAAACCGCTTGTATGAATAAATACCTCGGGAGCACGGGTCGCATTTAAATACTGTAGCTGTGGAGGTCTCATACCATTGTCTGAGTGTACCTTTTCTGTCAGGATTGTGTCGGCAATATCAAATAAATACACTATAATAGTATATATGTTTTTATTGTTATTCCTGTTTGCTCAGGGTAACTTAAATTTCGATAATTGCACATTGTCAAGTGCGTTCTTAAAGGGACTACGATTCATGGTGGGTCACTGATCTTAGTGTACAATAATATATCTTCTAAGAACAGGAAAAACGTTGTTAGCCTTTCTATTGAGCGCCCTACTGTGTTAGTCCGTGTGGAATTGGACTGGTTTATTATTGTGTGTATATATCGACCCCCTTCTGGAGACTTCAGCCTTTTTAAGGATACATTGGAAAATGTAGTTAAGCGATTGTGTGTGTCAAGAAACAAATTAATTATATGTGGGGACTTCAATATATATATAATCAGCTACCTCTAGGGCTACTAGGCTACTTGGTTTGTTTAGATGTTTTAATTTCAATCCGCTATTCACTGGATATCTGAAACAAGGGTAACATCAGCTACATAGTATGGATAATATTTTTTGTAACTGTGAAATATTCAACAAGAAAGTTATTAACACATTGAGGTCTGACAACTGTGGATAACATATCTCACTATAACTAAAGATAAGATACTGCGCTTTAAAGTTAGAGTCTCTACCAGAATCCGTGGAACCCTACCCTTGAAACAGAGTGATCCCGATGGTCTATATACAGCACTATTTATTACCATAGATTCTGAGTATAATAAAATATTTAAATTCAAATATATAAATGTGAGTAAAAAATATAAATTTAGGGATTGGGCAACGACATGTTTTTTTAAAAGCAGAAGTTGTATGAATTCATCATCTTTCCTTGAACATGTAAAAAAGGATTTTAAAATTTTTAAATCAGTTTGCGTTCAGACTAAATCAATACATACTAGGGAAAAAATTCAAAATTCTTATAATAAAATTAAAAGTATGTGAAACGTTATTAGTAATGAGACCGGTATGAATAAATCATGCGACATGAAATATGAATTAGTGATAAATAACAATAAAATCACATCTGTTAATGAGGTAGTAACCGCTTTTGAAAATTTTAAAAAATATACATGTTACGTTGACTAACTCGCTAACATGAAGTTAGGTTTTTTTAATCTATTAAGAAAATATGTTACTGAATGTAGTATTTTAATTGAATTCAAACATACTATATTATTACATTAGAAGTAGTTAAAACTTTTCGGTCACTAAATATTAAAAATACTGGTGACCTGTAGGGATTGTCTGTTAAAATTATAAATAATGTAATAGATGTCATAGCCCCCCCTCTAACTCTAATCTATATCTATCTATACTAATAATAAAATTCTAACTGATCGATTTCTGTACATGAACGATATATGAGAAAAAATACTATCGGAAATTAAAATCGGAAAAAATATTATTAACGCAATAGAACCAAAAACAATAGTTGTTAGAATTTTTGTCTGTGTGTCTGTGCGTTTGTTCTCGCTAATCTTAGAAACGGCTTAACCGATTTCATTCTGGTTTTCACTAATGTATTACAGTAAGCGTCATTTAAAATTTTCATTGCAATCCGTCCATAAATAAAAAAGTTATGAATTAATACATGTATTTCTAATACACAGAACGAGAAAAACCCAGAAAAATTCAGATGCTTTTAAGCGTAAGGTAGTTTTTCCGAAGCGAAGCGAGGGCATTTGCTAGTCTTTAATAAGTGTGTTGACTTAGGTACTTTTCCGGATCTAATGAAATATAACAAAGTCATTCCGCTCTATAAATCCGGTGATAAATCAGATTGTAATAATTACAGACCAATTTCTATTTTACCAATACTTAGCAAAGTCTCTAAAAAGATTTTACTAAATCAAATGCTTGCACATTTCAACGGAAATGAATTATTTCACCATAATCAATACAGCTTCACTAATGGTCGTAGTATAACTGATGCAAGTGCTAGGCTTCTTAAACACATATTTGAGACCCGGGAGGCATCACAAAATGCTATAGGTGTTTTTTGATATATATCTAAAGTATTTGATTATGTTCAGCACAAATCATTACTTCTTAGGCTTAGTCACTACGGCGTCAAGTACAGTGCTCTGAATTTGATTGCGTCCTATTTGAAGGGTAGGGTTCAATGAGTTAGTGTAAATTATACCAAATCATCGGTATCATCAATTGTAATGGGTGTACCACAGGACTCTATTCTAGGTTCGTTTCTTTTTCTGGTTTATATTAACGATTTGCTGTATTTTATTAGCAAACTTGCGGACATTGTACTCTTTGCTGATGAAATATTCGTGATATTTAAGACTAAAAGAAATATATTAACTTTGGAGGATGTAAACAGTGCTTTGTCCCCTGTATCGCATTGGTTTACCATAAACAATTTAGTTTTAAATGCTAAAAATCTAAGTGTATAAAGTTTGCAATACCAAATGTGCAAAGGTAGGCAAAATCCTTAAATTAAATAATGAAAGATTGACTATGGAACAATCCACTGTTTTTTTAGGTGTCACTTTAGGTAGTAAGCTTCAGCATACGGTTCTCGCAGGTAAACTTAGTAGGTCTGTGTACGCTATTAGGAAGATAAGACTATTTACTGATGTGGAGACAGCTACACTTGTTTATTTTTTTCCTATTTTCATAGTGTTATGTCTTACGGTATCCTTATGGGGGGTAAATCGGGGGACATTGATTCAATATTTGTATTACAGAAAAGAGCAATCAGAGCTATATACAGATTAAAATCACGTGAGTCACTAAGAGAAAATTGTAAAGACATAAGTGTACTTACCGTAGCCAGTCAGTATATTTATAGTAATTTAGTATTTATTAAAAATAAATAAATATGTACAAGCAGAAAAAAGATACACATATCATGAAAAAAAAAATAGGCATAATTTGGTTACGTTTCCATATCCAAAAGGATCAGCGTTCTTTTATGGGGTTTGGAGTTCATTTTTCCAATAAGGTTCCAAAGTTGATACGTGAGTTGCCCATTAGAACTTTTAAGCGACGCATTAAAATATAGCTTATGGGCAAAGGATATTATAGTATAAATGAATATATTAATAACAAGGACGCTTGGAAATAATAGTGTCAAATCCAGTTCTGCACAGATTTAAACTTTTGTAATTATCATGTTTTGTTTAAAAGTTGTGCTGAGGAATTTCTTTCGCCGTTTCTTTTCCTCAATGTTAAAGCACTTTTTCGAAACGGTAGTAGACACAAAAAATGACGTGCATAAATGTATTTATAGAATACCTACATGATTAAATGATTTTTCACAGTAGTTTGACAAACCGCTTCGTGACTGATTTAGGAACCTCTATCACATATCGTTCAGTGTTAAAATTAGATGTATACTTCGTATGTGGTAAAGTGGTCCCACCCACTGTAACGTATCGAATATGGGGTAGAATAAATTTAATTTCAGAATTCTTATTTATTTAATTATCATATACACACATATTTTGCAATGTCCTACAATAACGATTTTAAAAATGTACAAGGGTACTGCTTATAAGAAATTCTGGTCTGCTGGAAGAAATAGCGAGCCGCCTCGAAGATAGGAGTTAAACGACTTAATAGCGTCAGAAGAGAAGTTAATCGATTGGAAAATTCCTTTAAGTACATGAAAATCAACAGAGGTGAAAGCAGTACTGAAGTTCAATAGCACTACAAGTGTTAGTTGTTTGTTTTCGATGGTCATTGTATATCGTCTGTGACTTTGACTCATGTGCAATATCATGGTTGGACCGAAAAACGGACTATAAAATACTAAGAAGAGAGCTAGAATAAAGAAACGTTGAATGTGGACAATATATTCAAGAATTTTTAAGGTATGGTGAAATATAAATGGGTCGAAAGTGAGATGGAACAGATGGCGAAGAGACTTTGGGGCTTTGGAACTTTCTTATTACTACTACTAGTAAAGTTTTATTAATAACTAGAATGATAAATTAAACTTACACTGATTCTGTTTTTGTTCTTATCGTTTAACTAAGATAAATAATTCCTCAATTTGGCGAAATTTATGTAATTATATATAGATTAGCTTTTTCTTGGTGTTAAAATAAATAAAATAGCAGTAAGAAGAATTTAATTAAGTTATTCATTACTAAAGTTAAATATTATAATTCTTGATAATTAGTAATTTTCAAACCACACAGCTTAGTCTACTTACACATTCTGAAGTGCAGTTGGGCAAATTTATCAATATATAAATTGGTTTGTTGTAAAAATGACATGTAAAGGCATTTATTACTGTAACAATTCTCATTAAATTCTCATTAAATTATTGACTTAATCATAAAAATCAAATAATAGGTTTACTTTATATTAATAAATAAATATGAATTTTAAAAAAATCTTCTCATGCTTATTATAAATAAATAAATCAGTTAAGGCTTTAAATATTTAAAAAACGTAATCTATCCCGCATTTCTTCTTACTCCATCAGTGAGATATGAAACACGCATGAAACAAACATTTCACATCAGGAACATACGTTGGAGTAAATTTTTGGCTTGGCCGTAAACAACTTTACTCCTATATATTCATCCAAAAGTTCTGCTAACTGTTACAGTTGTACAGTTAAATTACGTTTAGTATTTACTCCACCGTTTAAAGTTGAATTTAGGTATGCCAAATGTTTTGTTTTAAGTTACAACGATAAAGTTTAAACGATCTACGTTATAAGTTAATGTAATTTATTAAAAAAAATACTTTTATTTTAAAGTTATATTGTCGAAAATACTATTGTTTGTTATGGGCTTGGTGGATGGCGTTACATTAAAATTATTAGCAAATTCTTTATTCAAAAACCAAAATATTTCGTATATATACACTATGTTTTAACACAAATGAATCGAGAGTAGCTGAATCCTATTTAAATTATATATGCCTCAGTTTCAATAGCATATAATATAATATTAGAATATTAAATATTACATTAAACTTTGAAACAAATCAATTTAAGTATAATTAAATTGGTAATTGACATTATTAGTTATTATATATACATATTATTAGTTAGTAAAGATAAGACCTAATAATATGAGACAAGGGCAAAATTTACTAAGTAGTCTATACACGTGTATACGTCTTTCGTTTTTATAAATCCAGGGATATTTTGTGTAGTTAAAAGTATAGCAATCTGTAACTAGTTCTGAGTTCAAACTATAAAAATACCATTAATCGAAATTACCAAATTAGTGGACAATTTCTTACGATAATCAGATAAAAATAAATATATTCATATAATATTGATATTTGCTGTCTGACAAATGAATAGTTGTAAAAAAAATAGTTAATAAAAAGATACACCGCTGAAGCGAAAGGGCAAAATATTTTAATTCAAGTCGTGAACGAATTGTTCCAGTAACTCATTTTTCCCTTACTGATGTTTAAAAGATCATATGATTTTGCATTTTTATGTTACTATAAATAAATATTTCTATTCGTAAAAATTGATGATGATGGTTGCAATATAATTAAACATACATATATTCGTAGTGCATCTGCGTATCTTACAGTTTCATATTACGTATAATATAAAATGTTTTCAACAAATTTTCACAGCACTAAACCATATGTTGTAACAGTTAGCGACCGCGAGAGTTCCGATACAAACATACAATATAATATTTTTGCGTCGCTTTCTGGCTTCAATATATTACCTATATCTTTATGCTATGAACAGCCTAAAATTAAATAAAGTACTTTATAGGTCGATATGTAAACATTAATAATGATAAGGAATTATTCTGTATATTTTAATAAATATATGACTATAAAATATTTAATTATATTTCATATATTTATGATATACCAGCAATCCGCCCTCGCTTCGCTTTAAAAAAACTACATTACGCTTAGAAAAAGCATCTGCATTCATTTAGAACTGGGTTTTTCACGCTCTGTGAATTAGAAATATATATACATATATATATATATGTATATATTTATTTATATTTATATTTATTTAGGTACAACTATTTAGTTATGGACGAATTGCAATGAATCAAACTTTAAGTATAAAGCGATACTTACTGCAATAAATTAGTAAAAACCAGAACGAAATCGGTTAAGCCGTTTCTGAGATTAGCGCGAACAAACGCATAGACAAACAGACAAAAATTCTAACAACTGTTGTTTTGGCTTATATTGCGTAAATACAGGCATTTTTCTCATATCGAAATCGAACAATTAGAAATTTATTATATTTATAGATAATTCTCTTGCGAATAGCTAATAGTTTGTTACTTATTAATTAGTCTACTAATAGATTACTTATTAATCTAAACTACTAAGCAAGTAAATGATGAGTCACAATCAAAACATTTCCTCGGAAAAGTTTTCGTTATTTTCTTATAACGAAGTTCTAATTGGCTGGCTGTTAATGACGTGCAGAAATTATCTAAAGACGTTACAATGGATTGTTCATTAGGAACTTTTACAGTACGTTTATCCCTCGGTATTACCGTTATAAAATTTTGGATATGGAATAAAGCCTCCGTCTATTCTTGAGTCCAAGCCAAGTTCCACTGCTCTTGGTGTTCCCTCCTAAGCAAATAGAAAGACAATTGTATTAGATTCCTTGGTTCAGAGGCTTCTTTTAGGCTCTGTACTACTCAAATCTAACAGTTCTCATGCTCACACTTCGTGATAGGCTTTTCTCATTTATCTAGCTATCTACCACTCACAACAATGAATTGTTTTTGTCCTGTTTCGGTTGTAGTGCCGTTGAGTCTATTGACAAGCGCGTTTTTTACTGCTTTCATTTTTGCCTACAACACATCTGTGACGGTCTTGATATTGCAGATATGTACAGGAGGCGACGGTTCTTTATTTTATTCCCGTGGTCCATTTGCTTGAGGACCAGAAGTTACATGAACTAATGGTTGTGATTATCAGATGGTAACATTTACAATATATTAGTATCATACCATTTAATTTCATATCAAACATTATTGTTACCCAATTTTAAATAATCATTAGATTTATATGTTAAGATCCATGCGTACAGTTTTTATATGTTTTTCTAAGATTCTTTTATTTCATCATCATCATCATCATCTCAGCCGGACAACGCCCACTGCTGGGCATAGGCCTCCCCCAAGGATCTCCACGACGTTCGGTCCTGCGCTGCCCTCAGCCAGTGTCTACCCGAGATCTTCACCAGATAGTTGGTGCATTTCGTTGAGGGTCTACCCACTGAGCATCGTCCGATGCGTGGTCGCCATTCTAGAACCTTTCCGCCCCAACGGCTATCGGTTCTCCTAACTATGTATGCCGCCCACTGCCAATTCAGTTGGGCAATCGTTTGAGTAATGTCGGTAACTTTAATGCGCCTACGGATCTTATCGTTTCTGATTCGATCACGTAAGGAAGAGCCTTGAGCCTTCTTATGAGACCCATAGTGAGTGGCCATGTATCGCTTCACACTGGTCAAGACTTTCGTCTTGAGACACTGCGGAAGCTAGGACGTGAAGATTATCCGTAATTTCCCGAACGCTGCCTATCCAAGCTGGATACGGCGAGAAATCTCTTTCCCGAGGTTGGTGTAACCTAACTAGATTGTCTGTCTTAGGTTTTCTTAGGAGTAGGTACAATATGGCCATTCGACATGATTTTTGTCTTGTACATATTCATCTTAAGACCCACTCTTTGAGAAGCATTACTGAGATCTTCGAGCGTTGTGTTCAGGTCTTCCAAGGTCTCAGCCATGAACACTACATCATCGGCGAACCGAAGGTGGGTTAGGCACTCACCGTTTATATTGATGCCAAGTCCTTTCCAGTCCAGAAGCTTAAAAATATCCTCCAACGCAGCGGTGAACAATTTTGGAGAAATACCATTTCCCTGTCTCACACCTCGCTGCAGTTGGATGGGATTGAAGTTCTGGTTATGGAGTCGAACAAACACAGTGGTATTTTGTATAGGTACCTTAGCACCTCAATATACCTGTAGTCCACTTAGCACCTTTGGAAAGACCGCAACACAGCCCATGTCTCAACCATATCGAAGGCCTTTCTCATAGTTCACGAATGCCTAACAAAGTGGCAAGTTATACTCTTCCGTCTTCTGTATAACCTGACGTAGCGTATGGATGTGATCTATGGTACTATCCGGTAAGCCGGGTTGTGCGGGAAATAGGAAGTCGTCAAGCCTGCGAGCGAAACGATTCGTTATTACTCTATAGACAACTTGTAGACATGGCTCAGAAGCGATATGGGTCTATAGTTCATCAAGAGAAGAACTATAGAAATAGTTAGTTATAGTAGAACTATAGAACCCTTATTGAAGAAAAGCACCACCTCGCTTCTGCTCCATGCCTTCGGCGTTTTGTCCTTGATGATGACGGAGCTAAACAGCCTTTGGAGGACTTTAAGTATTGGCTTGTCCCCCGCTCTTAAAAGCTCTGTTGTGGTTCTGTCATCAGCCGCCGCCAAGTTGTTTTTCTGTTGTTTGAAAGCAATAGTAATCTCGTACAGGCTGACATCCGGGATATATTCCGTGTAGTGTGGGGTAAGCTTGGCTCTGGGATCTTTAGCCTCGCTTTCAGCAGGCATTTACGTGGAATACAACTTCCCATAGAAACTCTCAATCTCGCTCAGGATTTCAGTCTTCGTTGAAACGATGCTACCGTCCTCAGTTTTCAGCTTTTTCATGTGGCTATTCCCAATAGATAGATCCTTTGTGAATATTTAAGAACCTTTGTTCCGCTCAATGGCCCCTTTAATACGTTC
Source organism: Megathymus violae (assembly GCA_003671415.1). Lineage (NCBI taxonomy): Eukaryota > Metazoa > Arthropoda > Insecta > Lepidoptera > Hesperiidae > Megathymus > Megathymus violae. The sequence continues at coordinate 3,140,367 of PDGT01000040.1, read as the reverse complement.
TGTATTAAATTGGCGTAGGTCATTCCTTAGCATGTTTGAAATCCTCCTATTTAGCTGCCGATAGTGACCTGCTTCCGTTGAGTCTTGTAGTCTCATCTCGCGTCTCTGTTCCATGAGTTCGACGGTCTGATCGGAGAGATTTTTTAATTTTGGATGACGGGTTCTAAAATATTTAGACCTCACCGTGCGGGTAGTGTCTACCACCATGTTTGTGAAGACCATTCACATCTACGCTGTTCTCAAGGGATTGGAATCTTTTATCTATCGTAACATATTTATTTGAAGTTGTTATCTGTCTGTTTGAGCACGTATCACAAGGTAAAAAGAAAACCCACGGAACAGATTTTGAGAACAAAAAACAAACTTGTATAAGAACATTCTATGAGAATAGTAAATAAATTTTTAACTTAATGGTTGCAGTTATTTTTTGTAAATGGATAAGTTTCTAATTCATTCAACTGAAAAACCCATCTGTAAAAGAATGCGGGTGCTAAATGTAGTCGTAAGTTTTCTAAAGCGAAGTGAGAGCAGGTTACTAGTGAATGATATTATATTTGCATCCCTTATAACGAATCTATTAGATTGATATGTCATATAAAGAATTGGACACTTTCTCTTTTTTTGTTATTGACACTTGACTCAAAAAGGTTATTTTGATTCATATGTACGTAACCATAAAAATAATAATATAGTAAAAAAAACCAAGTCTAACGCCTTACATTCTGCATAATTTCCGCGTTTGTTGAAGGAGCCGCAAAGTGTTGAATAATTAGCATTTTCAGCACTGATGCCAAAGTTTATTGAGTTTATAAGTTGAAAAACTTATAAATCGAAAAGTAGGACGTATGTAAATTGAAATGTGCAACATAAAATCGATTTTAAAACTCTAAATATGTAAATAAATTTTAATGTAAGTTTGTTGTATGTAGCCTAAAGACATTAGCGACGCGCTGAAGGACATGAGTCTCTCCATATAATTGTAAATTTTTGTTTTCGAGAGTGGCCTTCTTCAGCGCTACATACAGGTCTCCGGAATCACCAACGGAATGCAACCGGAGTCCTGAGCGCGGACCCTACCGGGTTCTACTGGTGATGAGCCTCCCCATCCCCCACCTTTTGGTGTTTACGGCCGTACGCGAAAACGCATACCGTCGTCCTTCCCAGGATCGCTGCGTGGACGGTTCGAGCTCCCACCCTAGCCGCCCACAACCCCGGAAGCCCCCTTTTTGACACCTTTTACGATGACGTAGCCGGGATATCGTAGCCCTCTTCTGGTTCCGAGCTACAGGGACATAAATGTGCAGGGTTACGGCTTACTCAACCCTGCATTTCAGTGCGGTTTGTTGGAGACTTTAGTGGCAAACACAGGTATTGCAAATTTTTATGCCTCTTGAAGCTCTGCAACAAAACTTAATGAATGCTACATTTCACTCCCCAAAGTTATTAATACTAGCGAATAGATATAGGATGGCATTGTAAAGTTTGTCTAGCTGAATGGAAATGATAAATTTGTACGTTACTGTTTTTTTATTATTCATTTTATTTAGCGCTAAGAACCGTACACTGGTATCTTTAAAAAATATTCGAGTATCGAATCTAATAATGAACCCACTAAATTTCCGCTGATGGAAATTCAGTGGATCATTAAATCAACCGCTAAAGAGCCTGATTTCGAGTGTTTCTTGCCGCTACCGAAAAAATATTTAACTAAATATGTTGCATAAAAATAATTATAATAAAACCCATTTACTTTTAAACAAAAAATATGAATACCATAAAGTCTTGGAACCCCCTGTTATCCCCAAAACGATTAAAACCTTGCTTACCTCCACATTTTAAGGCAATTTTTCAAAGCTTTTGTCTGGTAATGACGTTAATCTGAGCGGAAAACTGGCAAAGTTGGAGTTCCGGATCAAGAACTTTAATGAATAATTTTATAATATAAGCCACCTATTTTAATTTACTATGTACTCGTTTAATGATCGTAGAGCTAAGTGTAAGGCTATATTGGGCTACTTCAACACATGACTGCTGTAGGGTACCTGATTTTACTCGAAATTGAAAGTGTCCTGGACATATTTCACCATGCTACTCCAGTGTAGATTTTAGTTATCAGTCCGTCTGCCAGAATTTAGAAGTACACGTTGAAAACAAGCCTAACGACTTCTAAAATAATGCAATTCCAAACGGTCCTAAACACTCTATTCAGTGTAGTTTTTTGATCTTTTTTTAATCAGGGATAAGAAGCTTTCTATATGGAGACTGTCTTAACCTTTTTTTTACACGGAGTAATTCGTCATAGAGATCATTCTATCGTTTGATAGATAGGTTATGTCAGATTCCTACCGACGAAAATAGCCATAGCTCTTTCTCTTCGCCACCCCTGGTTAGATCATGGAATTCTTCTACGATTTCAATGGTGGAACCATTATTATAACTAAGATATTACAACCTAACCCAAATTTGTTTGACCTCATCAGTCATTAACTCAAATCATTAAAATATGGTGACATAGTGATGAAGGCGCTTAGTTATACAGTAAACAAGTTATAACATTAGTTCAAAAGAATCATTCATTGATTAATGTACATGTTTATATACTTACTCGTATAATAACCACGAAGTTTTCTTTGTCCGTTCACATATATACTTAGTTTCCTTGATGAATGGTGGGCAAACTATGGCGCATAAAGTTTTTATTACCAATTTCGGTAAAAAGTACATACCGGATCGCCGCCAGAGGTGATTCTTTTTGCGGTAGGAAATATATGATATAAATGTTTTGAGTCACAATAATATTCACTGTGAAATTTTTACTAGATGGATTCTTGTAATTTTAAGCAAATATTTATACACATTTTCCTGCTCTGTGGTCAATCATATATTTTTAATACTACTTTGTTTTGATTCTACTTTATTCAAGTCAAATTGACTATCGTAAAATTCACCTAAGATTTAAGTTCGTTTATTGCATAATCCCACTTCGAAAAATTTAACCCACGCATAGATTTTAATATTTAACAGTGATTCTTGTTTCTTTTTTATACACCTACAGAGTTTGTGTAACACTATAGTTCGTATAAGTATAATAAAAACTCCGAGTTATCATTTCAACATGACTTCGTTCAGTTTATTACAGAAGCTATAAAGATTAACCACGGTAATTTCACAATGCACGAGGTAATTTTACAAACGATATAATAAATTAAATCTCATAAATCATTTTAAGATTTGTTCTAATTATAGAATATTTGAATAATTTACAGCGAAAAATATTAGATTCTGTCATAAAACTGCTTTAGGTCATGCACTGAGCAATAAATTACGGTATCGGTTAACGTACGTTACGTTACTACAGTAAACATGAGTATTTCCTCAAAAAGGTTTAAATTTTGATCATATTAAAGTATAATAGAAGAATATTAGTAATATTTTCAATTATGTATTCAATAATGGCAACCTATAAAATATTATAAAGAGAAAGCAGGATTTTTGTAAGTTTTTACAAATACGTAAGGAAATATCCGGAACCGTGCCACCCACTTGAAAAATTATTTGAACATTTAAAAGATACATAATTCCGAATGCCCATAGACTATATATATCGAATTCATATGTATAATTATTAATTTTTGATTCCAAACAATGTTGGGACCGGTCGTTAGTGACGATTAATTATGAGAACACAGCAACTTATTAAAAAAGAAAATATTTATTTATAATTTCAATATATTACAATCAATGATATAGTAATGCTTTTCAATTAATAGAAAGAAAGAGAGTTGTGAAATTTTCGTTAATAAGAAAAGTTTGAGGAAGCTGTGTCGAATGTCACAAAACCCTGTTTCATTTGCTATCATAAGTAATGTTTATCGACATTCAAACTTAGAAGGACCTTCCTGTTACAAGCATGTTTTATATAAAATGAGCTTTATTTTTTAACAAATGTGGATAAGCACATAAGGCTTAGAATATTGGAAATAAAATTATTATACTCATAATAAAAAAAATTAATATCAATATCAATATATCAATATATCAGTAGGTAATGTCAAAAGCTTAGCGTGCCCTCAGAAATAGGGAGGGCAGGAGGAAAGGACTGATGAAATTTTGTCTCTAGTTAACCCAGTCACGACCAACTGCACATATGTAATTATTTAAATAGTTCGATCGCTTAAAATTAACAAATTCCATCGGACTATTAGCGCTTCATAACAAATGACTTAAAATATGATGTTAAAAAGACTTTTTTATCATCATGGTACACTTTAAATCTTATTAGAAAGCTTCAAATTGCTTAAAAGCTTTCAACAATCAAATTGGCGAAGAGCCACTGAAAGTTTCCGACAAGGCTTTGAAACTGTTATCACTTGTAATAATGAACATTGGCCGTTTAAATAAGTTAAGTCCTCCAGCTTTAACAGACACAGTCAACATTCTTAAGCAAATCATAGCTAAATATGATTACCACGCTGGTACATACTCGTAAGTGTGTGTAGTAATGATTCCAATTTCATTTAAGATAGTTCTTGATCTGATAATTCCCACAAATGCAATCGTTCACACTGTCTGTTCACAGTGTTCAATATATTGTCTTATTTAAACTTTTATTTCAACTTTATTAATTTCCTTTAAATAATATTTCAATATTTTAGTTTCCCTTCATTTATTTAAAAATACCTAAAATCCTTCTCAGGGCCAATTACGTTAAGTAATAAGCTTCACGAAGTAACTGTACTGAATATTTTCTACTGTACTGAATTTTAGAGGCAAAAATAAAATAGAGCAATGCGGTAATTATAAAACCAAAAAAAAAAATTAAAAACAAAATACAAGTTATTACAAAAAATTATAAAAAGTAATTTTTTCAGATGATTTGGAAGTATTTCTATATAATTATTTTCTTAAGTAGCCATAAATGTTGCTAACTGTAAGTCAACTGTTACCTCGTTTTCATTTACAAAAAACGTTCATTCTTAGTGTTGATGACTTTTACAACACAAATAATTTTAGAACTGCTACAAATTTGTAAAATAAATATACAATATTTGAGGAAAATCGTAGTCAGTGTTTTGTGAAACGTATCTTGTTTCCTCTGTTGATTAAACTAGACTTAAACTATACAGCTTAACATCAAGAAACATTTTTAAAATGACGTTTATTTATAAGATATTACGTCTATTTTACTTATTCAAACTGCACCATAGTGCGATTATTTATTTAAACTTAACTTGCTCAACGAACATTCCTACATAAATGTTGAATTCAATTTCCAACATTGATTTATTTGTCATATAAGTATTTATTTTCGGGTCTAAAATATTTGTAACGTCACATTTGTTAATGTCGTATTACGTTTATTAGTAATGCCCTAAAAACATAGAATCATCAAAATCGTTTTATAAACAACGGAGTTATGGCGTATCATATACATAAAAATACGTGCATACGAACATATAATCTCCTCTTTTTTGAAGTCTGCTATAAATGTTTAGATTGTTGCAGAAATAATAAATTTGTAAGTAAAACTATTATCAAATGTTATCTGTTATATAAATATTTACCAAGATGAAGATCAAGCTTCAATGTTCCGTTTGTGAATAGTGTTACGGTGACAAATGATTCTTGTGAGGAAGTCAATAGTTGATATATTTTTATGTCGTTCATGAAGAAATTAGTAGTCATGAGAATCAGTGAAAAGTGAAAAAATCTATTCTTGTAAATATGTAAATAAAATTGATCATCTCCTAAACATGAAGATATTCATTACAGTGTGGTCTTAAGATGTTTCAGTGGTTATTTACAGTAACACATCAAGTTAACTATATTTAAAATAATACTAATTAGATGTTCATTACATTCACAAATATCATCCAAAAAAAATTTTATTCGGTTTTATCATTTATTAAATTTATACGTACATTACTCTGCTATCACAAATTTTAATTTTTGTTGTTTATGTTTTTTTGGTTTTTGAAACAAGAAATGCTTTTTCGCATTTTGTAATAATAAACTTAAAAAAAAATTAAACTCATTTCAAAAATAAAAGACTCGAAAATTGTATCTACTAAAATGCGAAAGTTATATAAATAAAATATTTTTATATGCACTAAATACCTTCCGTCTTTTAAGCTTCAAATTCGTTTACATTTCTTCTGATTATAAATAATTTTATCTTACAATCATCTAGTGCTTTGTCACCAAACAAGCAACTATCTTTACATTTATACTTCAAATGCATTTTAAAACGATTGAAATATTGCTAATCGTTGTGAAATTGCTTCTCTTTATCTTCAGAAGCCATCATCAGATCTACACCATAATTACAATAAATTAACTCCAACCTAGCCCTTAAACAAAATCACCAATATCGGTTTCTAAACAACGGAGTTATGGCTGCGCATACATAAACACGGCTCAGTTATTGCTAACCTTTGAAATGTTCTACTTTTATCTTCAGAACCCATCATCAGATCCCACCATATTTAAGGGGTATCAAGTCCAAGTCATCATCTGTACACCGATTCATCAAAATCAATACTTAAATAATGGATATGGCTGTCGACACAAAAATTGCTTTTCGTTCTTATATGATTTAGCGATTTAGCGATAACTGATGTTCTCAATAATTTTAGCTATACAAGGATCTATTTAATGTCAACTGTTGTCACCGAATATTATTACATCGTTCTTATAATATGATTAGAGACAACTAGCTTTAATATGATCTATGTCAGTAGATATTACGTTGGTAAAATTCATATTAATCTCAAAATAATATAGTATAAATGAAAATGATCCTAACTACATATGTATATCATATATATAACCAAAGTCCATCCGAAGTAATGTATCTTTCAAATCGTAAAATAAATTTTCAAATAGGTGCTCTAGTTCTAGACATTACCCATCACATTAACACAAAGTAACAAAATTAGCTTTCTCTGTTTATAACTTTAGTATAGATTATTTAGCATGTTTCCAAGTTTACTGGAAAGAAAATTTTAAAAATGAATTAAACTACGGTGAATTTGCAAACCTATTATAATACAAGATTAGCTACGAAAAGTATTCGGTACATACGAAAACAGCTAAAAAATTCTCACTACATAAAATTAATATATTATTATAACTATGTTACAAAAAGTGTCGATGTACAACATAAAGGTTCCAATTAACAGACTAGCTAAAAACATTATATACTACCGATAACTAAATTAACCTTAATATAATTATAAACATCACCCTTTCTTTGAAATTTTACATTTTAAAACTTTTGGATTAGCATTCCATGCCTTCCCCAATAAAGGGTTTATAAATGTTATAACATTAAGATATTTATCTTGGCACATTGAGAGAGTACTAAGCTTTATGAAACTGACGTCCCGGATAATTTTACGAGGAAAAAACACGGGTCATTACATAATTGTTACAAAATGGAATCCAACTGAAAGGATTTGCTTCAAATTCACAGAAGATTTATTGTTTTTATTCACGCTTCAAAGAAAGTTTCGAATTCATTAGACTTTTTCGCAATTTGTTTCATTAGAATATCCCTTTCAATGAAACTCATTTATAGTTTAAATTTACTGATTCATGCGGAGTTTTTGAGGATTCTGTAATTGAACAGTACTTGACTTAGTTAAATTTTAAAGAATGAAACAAGACACAAAAAATAGTTTTTACTTAATGGTACTAGATCATTTAGAAAGTACCACCCCTTTAGTAGATGAAGTTGATAACTTGCTCATAGCACAGGATGCAGGAAAAGATATAGTCCTGATTTTCTTAGACTTTAAACGGCTGTTCGAATTTATAAATATTCTGATGCTTCTGACTAAGCTGTGGTACTTTGAGCTTAGTATGGCTGCGGTAGGGTGATTCGACGAGTGTGAAGACTTTGGCAACATAAAGTTCTCATCTTTCAAGGCGATACAAAGGAGCATAGGGTAAGGCTCCATATTGGGGCCATTAGATTGGTCATGGGAGACTAGGTCAGCTCTACATATGATTCACGAGGACGTTCAACGGCTTTTCCATTGGTCAAAAAATAATGATCTTGTATTAAATCCTCAAAAAACTAGCTATTAAATCGTTTTGGAACTGAGAATCAAGTCAAAAAAAATAGCCATGCTAGACCTAACAAATCCGGATTTGGTGTCGCGATAGACGAATCTCTAAGATTTGAAAATCACGTGATTAATGCCGTTGTTTTACAGCTTAAAGGTCTTGTATAAGTTTAGAGAGTCCTTACGTCAAGAATTTTGTAATAACCCCCTTGAAACGTTAGTACTATTCAAGTTCAACTATGCCGATACCATTATCGTTCCCAGGTTGTAGAATCTGATTTGCCGTGTGGAGATTGCATTCACGATCTCCTGCTTTAATATACCACCAAGAACGCATGTCACACTCAATATAAAATCCACCAATATTCTAAAAATGAAGTATCGGAGGCAGCTGCACTTTGCAGGTTTGCTTTTTGCCGTCTTCGAACTATTTTTTCAACTTTTATTTCAATAGCGGCGATGAATCAAGGATGAGAACACGCGCTTTAACACCAAACCGTTGACGTGTGGTCTGTTATATCCAACATACTGTACAGCAGCATTTCGTAGTAGCTATAAATATATTTTTATGCGTGGCCCCAGGCCCCGTATTAGGATTCGATGTGTCTTGAGGTCTAGTCTTTGTGAAATGAGTTATGCGTCTTGTTGATGTCCATGGACGATGATGACTTACCATCAGTTGGCTTGTCTACTCATTTGTCGGCTATTTACATTAAAATAAACTAGTTTGTAGGTAAAACGTAGAAGAAGAATAATTTCAATGTTGATCAGTTTCTAAATATTAAGAGCAAATGTATAAGTCTTGAAGATAACATGTAAGTACTACCTATCTAATCTTGTGATAACGTAAATCATCTTCTTCATAATAATGATAATGATAAGACCCATCTCGATATAAGAAAAAGTTATGATGAATTTCGGAAACTTATTTTAACCGATCAACGTCTGTGTAAAGTCAACAGTCAAAGTGTGTAAAGTCAACGTGAAATCGTGAATAACACTTATTCAATTTCAGCTCAACATACTAAAAGTATCGCAAAAAAGAAGAATAACAACTAAGCCTAGCTAAGGGGTAGGCGCTATGAGCAGATATATTCGTGTTCCAACCATGCTTAAGACTAGTGTCTTTCTACCAGATACTATTACACATTTTGTCTGTAATTATTGTTAATTGTTACAGGAAAAAAAAGTCTTACGGCCTCGTAACGCACCGTAAGAGTATTTACTGTCGGGTCAAAAGGAAAATGTTTTAAAAAATCTTAGCCGCAGCGAATGTGGTAAAACGATGAAATCTTGTGGAAACGTATTTCTGCTCGAATTACCAATTATCTGTCCGCGAAAATGTCTGACTGTGACACCAGGAATGTTGTACATCCGAGTAAATAAGATCAAATTTATTTAATTTATTTATAAAATGATGCAAATACAATATTGTTAATTGTAGCTAGACCACGTTTTACTTTTGATGTCTGCGTAATTATGCGATTGATATAATATTTTTGCTGGTCAAATTATAGAAAATCGTAAGACACTTCATTAAGAAATGTTGTTTTAATAATAATTAAGTTTCAAAATTAAAGCTTATAAGTGTGGGCAGAAAACCCGAATATTTGATTCTTTTTCATTACAGCGTAGCTTCGTTGGAACCGATTCACTAACCAGGAGACCACTGCCTACTAAGAGGCACCGATTTTTCCAATTGAAAAGATATAAAGTGTACTCTACCACATCGTTCGAGTGTCGTTTTAATAAAATTCAATATGAATTTAGCTTTTGTTGTGTTGTACCTCGATCTAAATATTGGCACGTTTTGTAGAACTTCCCGCGTTAAAATATGAATAATGTTCATGATGATCTGATATTCAAAGGCTTGCAATAAACTTTTTATGAAGCGCGAGTAGGTTGATCTATTCATAATATTCTATTCATGATTTTACAAAGTAGATAAAGCCCAATATTTTTTTTGTTCTATTAGGAAATTAGAGTACCCAAATATAACTTAATGTAAAGATGGAAAATTAGGAAAGTAGTTTCCAGTTGACACTATAAATCCTTGTATATGTATAACCTAAAGAAAAATTGTAAAACTTATTCTACATTAACTTAAATTTTAATTTAAACCAATATTTTACAACGTAATTTTAAACACCAGAATTAGTTTGGTAATTTAATTTTTAAACTTATGAAAGACTTGATAGAGAAAAATTTTATGAAGCTGCTCACAAGTATGCGCGTTGATGTGATACATTTTTAACGGCGTAAAACAAAGGATGTTTGAAATCTCTCTTTGCATGCATAATGTGTATGTCGGAGACAGTCATGAATACGGTACCTAAACTGAACGTGATATGTGATCCGAGTGATGGCAGCACCGTCGCTATGACTCAATACTCGTCTATTTGTTCTACAACAGAGCCTAACTAAGGGCAGAGTCTACAACTGGTGTCCTTTATTTGAATCGTGCAGAAGACTAGTGCTCTCTGCTAGGAACTGTATCACGTTCCGTTGTTAATTAATATGAAAGCAGTGAATTATTGAGGAATCCACAAGGATTATCCATTTATTGGCCTGTGAAGATGTCTGACGGTGACGGCACCAATTCTGTCCATCTTCGGCATGTATATTAATAGCCGGCAAATGAGCAGACGAGTCAGCAGATGGTAAGTGGTCACGTTTTGGATGCGTTATCGGTCAGGATATGAGAAGAAGGTATAAAAGAAAGATTTATCGAATTTAATTTTTTTTCTTAATTATGGAAATAATGAATAGTCTAAATATTCTTCAAATAGCTGAATGGATGAACTATGAGTATAATAAAAATTAAAGCCTTTAAACATCCTCACATAACAATTGGTATCCAGATACCGGTACAGATACAGCTACAGGATGTCATGTATTCTGTTTTTTATTATTTCACACTTTCAATGCATTTGATATTTGTATTTTGTTAATGCGATGACATTTTAGACACATTTTTACATTTAAATTTTTCTGCAGATAAATAATTAACTAATGCCTCCAAGCAGAACAACCGAACTACATGTATTACTATTTCTTCAGCAACTGATACTTCTTACCCGTAGATAGCACATAAAACAAATCACTGTACGAAAGAAATGATAAAAGGGTAGTGACATTGTCTTACTCCAACGCGGGATACCGTAATAATGCGCTGACGTCCATTGTTAGGTTAGTCTTTACTTACTTCACTGTGGGGAAAACTTGACGCTCATTGTTCGATGTGCCCAGCGCTTATTGGTCCAGATCTGGATTTACACAAATTGTAAGAGTGCGCCATGACGTTGACATGATAGGAATTGCCACTATAATTTGCTTTTTAAAAAATTTAACGTATCGATATATAAAAAAATTTTAACGTATTTTTAACTTCTTTAATAATATAACATTTTTAAATTTTATAGTATTACTGGCATATAGATAAAAAGATTAATAGTAACATACACCCTGCCTCGCACTAGAATTCCCTGTAATGTGGGTAGGGGTACACTCAAATGATATGCCACGCATCCACAACCTCAGAACAAACGTTTATACATTTATTTCTTCTGAACCATACAAAAAATATTAGTACAAAGGCGGATTTTATTGATTAAACTTTCTCAACCAGATAATTCCTTCATTCTTTAGACTATAGTCAGAAGCAACGATGGTGGTACAAAAGATGAAAGATGACATCATCATGTATTATGACAATTATATGTAATATAAATAATATATACATATACTACCCGTAAATATGGGTATGAATATATTGCACCCTTAGAATGAAAGGGACTTAACTCAAAAACTGCAATTTATGGGAAATGACGAAGAATGTTTTCAAAAATGTATGTATAGTCTTGAGTAAATTTAAAGAGACTGATGTATGAGGTTTTCCTTTTTTCCCTTTCTCACTCATAATACGGGCTCTTTTTCTCCATGGGGTTTTAGAGTAGGCTTTTTTAAGTAAATGTATAGTAATATCTGGAATTTCAGGAATTTTGAGTTAAGTCACTTTCATTCTAAAGGTGCGATATACAGACTAATGATATATACATTTAACTATACAAATGCAATAGAAATGTAATGATAGAAAATCTTATCGAACACTACTTAGCAACTGCTAAAAAGAAGATGCTCCCTAAGATTTTTTCTTCAATTTCAGCTTATTGACTGGTTTTCTTAGATTGCCAGGCAAAGTATTCCAAGTTAAGCAGCTTCAATGACAAATGAATTGTTAAGAAAACCTGAACGGATAAACAGTACAGAGAGTATCATTGTTTCAGAAGAGCAAAGTTGATGTTCAGTACTAATATAGGTACAAGGACCGAAACAATCGTTTCAGATACCGAGCCAAGCTGAAATTCAAACCTCGTAACCCTCGCTCCGTTAAAGGTTGTAGAGTCATTGAAACAAATATAATTTATTTTATTTAATCATTCCAATTTGAAATTTTATGACAAAATATATAACTACACTGTATTTTTTGTCTTTTAAGTAACATTTCCGTTACAAATCCCAGATTTATCACTTTATTCTGAAATTAGTTTCATCACCAGACTGCATGTCTACACAACATTACCAAATTTCAATTATCATTAAACAACTTATTGCGTCAATTAGTTGTCTCGTGGTTGACTACGTAACTATAAAATTTCCAATAAAAGTTCACGACAGAAGACAAAATGCAATATGAATATTCCCGTTACCATCGCGGTTTCTTAGTGGCTTGAGTCTTTTGGAACAGAAAATGGAACTTGTTATCGAGATAAAGATTGCATTGTTTGTGCGCAGTTAACATTACCCTTCCTCAAAGACTAAATTGGAGTTCAACGATAGGGGATAGCAATAAAATATTTTATCCAGCTACTTGATTTTTGTGTACGTTTTTATTTTACATTGACTTGAAACAAAAAAAAATATTTAATTAGAAGTTCCATAACAAATCAGCATACACGAATTCATTCCTTCATATCTTAGACTACAGACTTAACTCTGCCACCTTTTAAAACATTCAACTTCGTATATCCGCGATCATCATTCTAAATGCAATGATAGTTTTAACAAAGTAGCAATAAATATTATTGCTATTGAAATTGCTATTATTGCTACTGATTGACACATGATTTTAAACTGAATCATCACAGACATATATTTTAATTGTAAAGATGCCTGATGATTTTTGTATTTTATACCAATATTTCGATCCAATTATTGTCTCGCCTTGGTCACAGTTGTTTTATCATAGTTATGTTCCATGGAATCGAAAACTATAATAATTATCAAACTGTAACGGGGCCGAATATGAATGCTTAATATTTTTTGGTAAATAGTAAATATAGATATAATTTAGATGTAAATAAATTTCGTTATCAATAGAGATGACTAGACATATTTTTCTGGAATATTTGTTTGTCTGTGTATCTATCGTTATACGTAAAACACTGAACAGATTAAGATGATTCTTAGCATATTTGGATCTTTTATTATGTGTCGTAATCAAGGATACTTTTCATCGCCGAAAAAGGATCTCTCCAAATAAATTGTAGGTCCGGTCAGCTAAAATTAATACTATGTTACCATCCTAAAATATGGCAGTGGTCGACCACATCACGCAAGATCTCAATTTTTTTTTACTATTAACGATCAACAATATGTTCATTAAAATTTTATTTTTCGCTTCTTGTTTTTTTTCTCTTTTATACTTTTCTTAATTCAGTTAAACATAAAAAAAAATTTCAGCTGCTTTCTTAAATGCTACCTACAAGCATTTTATAAATTTTTTACATAATTTCGTGTCAGTTTAATTCATTTAGGTGTAAGAAAGATAAAAATAATTCGCCGTCATCTGATTGATACCTTTGCATCATCTGAATATTACTCTACAGTAGTCTAAGTAGTACTTTAATTAAGGATTATGTCATCAACCCTAGGCTTTAATTCAAATGATTGAACTAGCTGTACGTTATTACTCCTAATATTATGAAAGTTGTCTATTGTAATATTTATTTATCTACGAATATTATTTTCAATTCAATATAAGACATTAAAAATTTGCTAAAACATATTTTCTTGTTAGCAAGACCCTCTTATTGAAATTGAGGTCCCTCTGTGCAGCGTTATGCTTATTACTAAAATGCTTAAAAATACAAATTATTACTTCTGTGAGAAGTTAGCGAGATATGTATGGAGAACATCATACATTTTGAATATTTACTATACATTTTTAAATGTTTATACAGCTTCAAATGTTTATTATTATTATTTGAACAATAAACCACAGCCGCCTCAAGCTCCAAACATAGGTATTAAAATTAGCACGTGGTAGCACCATCAAGTAAAACTGTCATTGCCCGTGCTTCGGGTCTGGTTGGTATTTAAATGGATGGCCGTTTGTGGTGAAATTTATTAAGACCGTCAGTATTTCGGAGGGCAAATAAACCAGTTTCGATCTTTATAGCTACAAGATAACCGTTACATTAAGGCTTGTGGTCGTCATGAGCATCCAAAGTTCTAACCCCAACTCGTACTTTAATAAATACTTTGTATACCAATAATTTTGGCCATATTGGGGTTGCATAGAATACTGCTAATACCATACTGGCAGAACACAGTGTTGTAATCAGCAACAAAAGCCAGCTGCATGATGATAGGGTTTTACATTACCACTTGGTTTATATTACTATTATTATTAAGTTATCAATATTATTACTAATATTATTTTCTTTCCGTGAAGCCTGTCTGTCTAGCTACTACCCTTCTGCTTAAGTCAGCCGCAAATGACTCGTGTTCCGGATGGGGGCTTGAGTTGAATTGTTATGTATAAAATCGATTAAAGACTTGCTTCATCTCGGTAGGTAAAAAACCTAGGAAACAATTCATTTATCTCGACTTTATATCGCAAGACAACTTACTTTTATATTAGTTTATAATTCTGAGCACTTTGTGTAGATTACTTCTACTGTTGTGATGATTCATCTTTTGCTATGCTAAGAATAAATGATTTTAGTGGCATAAAATATTATTTTTATTTTATGTTCTTTTTAATGATTATTATACGTATAATTTCAATACTTATTGAAATTAACTATGTCAACCTCATATAAAGCTCTATTTTTTTATTACATCGGGTTCGATTCTATCGGAATTCGTTCAAGTGTTATTCAAATAATATTGAATAGATTTTATGTAATGTTCGCTAATCGAGAGCCTTGAAAATTTAGCTTAAAATAAATGTATTTGTCATTTTCATCGCTTAAATAAAACAGAAATAGAACTCTTCCTGTAACAATAAATTATATGTCTACAAATAATTAAATATCCAGAAAAGTTAGTAAACAAAATAATATTGAACATATTAATTAAGATTTTTTTTAGTTTCCAAAATACTCCAAAGAGAATATAGTAAACAACAAACCGTAAATATTCTTAAACAATAAATCTATCATTAACGTTCATTTTATAAGTATTGAAAAAATAATTATCTTAATTAATGTGCGGCTGCTACATTAAATCTTATGTGCAAGCAAAGATCAAACGAATATAATTATGATTATTATAGTTCATACACACGTATGTATAATGTATCATTTTGAATTACTCGCTATGCCTGATGTTTGTCAGAATGTTAACTAAGTGATAAGTAATAATAATAAATAATAATAATAAACGTTCACACACTCACACCCCCTCACTAGGATTCCCTGTGTTGCGGGTGGCATGGACATACACAATTATCACATCACAAACACCCATGACCCGAGAACAAACATTTATCTGTCACATAAATATCTGCCCCGGCCGGGAATCGAACCCGGGCCCCACGCTCGGCAGGCAGGGTCACTACCAACTGGGCTACGGGGTCGTCGAAGTCGTAGTTAAATACTTAAAATTTAAACTCTGTAGATAATTTAAAGTCTCGCATGAACATGCCTGTTTTTTGTTCGAAATTCTAACCTTGATAGAACTTGGAAACTTGTCAACTCAACTTATATAGCATATTAGTAGTAAGAATATATATATTTTTAATATGATATATCAGATGGCGCGCTTGGATCAGAGTGAAAAAGTTTGACGGCTCCACCTAAGCGTACAACAAGCGTATCAAGAAGGGTTTGGAAAAAATAAATAGCAGTATTGTAGGAACAACACAAAAGCTAGAAGATAATTTTCCTCAAATAAAAGTGTTCGCTGTAACAAAAGTTATAAATATAAAACCTTTATAGCTTTTGTTACAACATTTTATATATTTGTAACATTTTCTAAAAATATATAGGTAATGTAGGTTGGCGAACAATATTGTAAGTAAAAATATGGTAGAGTCGCTAGGCAACCTGTCTTATACTTGTAATAAATCTTCAGTGTCATAAATACGAGCAGATAATATATCAATAAAGTATTTTTGAAATATCCAACAATAAAATGAAATATTTTAAAACCGTTTCTACAAAATAAACAAATGGACTTATAAATTAAATTTTTTTCATCGCACCCCCAGCAATATTAACCTGATTTCAGCGGGAAAACTTTTGCGATTATAACAGCTCTTGAAGTAGAGCACTCTCCGTTCTCGTTTTACAATGACAACATACAGCTTGTTTTCTTACAATATAATTAACAGCGAACTCCGCTTTATATTAAAGTTATATTTCATCTTGAATAATAATTTTGTCCCGTTTTTCGTCAACGTTTTGAAAACAATTCCTACTTCAGTAACGAATTACATTACGCTCATGTTAGACAAGGGTGAAAGTTGAATTTAGAAATCTTCCTTACTTTTTTATTTACACAAGGACATACTATCTGTGCCCGCGACTTCGTCCGCGTGTAATTTGATAAAAAAGTTGTTTAGTAGAAATAAAAGTGGGCTAAGTTACTCCTTATTACATCAGCTACCCGCCAGTGAAAGTTTCGTCAAAATCAGTCTAGCCTTTTCTGAGATTAGCCGGAACAAACAGACATACAGACAGAGAAAAATAGTAAAAAATGTTATTTTGATATATGTACCGTATATACGTTCATATGCATGTAGTAAAAAGCGGTTATTTTAATATTACAAACAGCCACTCCAAATTTATTTATTAGTATAGATAATAGCTAAAATATAATCTTTTTTACTTTTGTAATTTTGTTAATAATTTATAATTCATAATAATTTGTCATAATTATATAATGTAAATATGGAAGAGTTACCAAAATATAACTTGTTCCAAATTCACAAAAACTTGTGTATTTTAAAAAAAACTTCCAGGGATATCTCTTTTTTTACAAATGAAAAGAAAGTAATGTTTGCATAATTAGATAAAATAATACTCTTGGCCCCTGCCGGCCCTGATCGTTTCAGAGAAACAAGATAAGACTTGCGACTTAAGTTGGAAACATTCTTGCTCAATAGGCAATGCTATACAGCGAGGAAATATACCAGTATCTTGGGTGCTGCATCACAGGGGCTTAGTAACATACACTTATTTTAATTTTTATTATTTTAACTTTAAATTATTTTAAACAATTGTTTTTTTTTTATATGAAATGTTAGAAAGAAAAGCTTTAATTTTAAACTTTTAACATCTAAAGGTAATATTTAGTGAGAAATTCCTTCAGAATGTTATAATAGTTATTTATGCAACTGTTGTATAATAAGGGGTATTAAAACACGAAGCCGAGTGTAATAATAGTATCACACGAGTGTTTTAATACCTAATTATCAACAGATGCATACAAGACTTTATCTACTCCCATGCTTTAAATCCTCTATAAAAGATTCTGAAACAGTTTGTTTACTGCTAACATTAAAACAGCCAGTCTTAGTAACCTAATATCATCCAATATTGAGTATATACAAATAGACTAAGTATTAATGAAAGAATGATTTATTGTAGTAGTAATAAACATTTTGTATAGTAACACATTTTTGTAACACTTTTGCTAATTGTTTTGTAAATAAAACAATAAAAATATCGAAGAAAAATGGCGGGGATTCGAATAACCTCCTTTTTTTACGGCGCACAGCGTTCTGGTAGTGAAACGCTCATGAATGACAATGTTATTTTTTTTAAATTCATACAGATGTTCTTTTTTTTAAAATTCATAGAGATACCACACATCGAGCAGTAAGCAGTAAGTCTTGCACAGAAGGGATCAAAAAGAATCAAAGGAATGTTATAATGAAATTCAGTACAACATTATATCATCCGTTTGGATGATATTATGGTTATTATGTCATTGGGTGTTTTAATATTGGCAGTAAGCTAACTGTTTCTGAATCTTTTATAGAGTATTTAAAGCATGGGAGTAGATAAAATATAATATACATAGTGGTATTAGAGTTCAGTCAGGATTATATCATAATTTTAGATACTTATTTTTCTAATTAATTGATACAACATTTACTAGCTATTTAAAGTGCTGTTTACGCTACGAGAGTTAAACGGAAACTAAGCTTCGACCACGTATTTCTACCGTATTTTGTGCATTTCAGATTAGCTTATGTATCATTTCTGTAATATTATTATGTTATTTTATTTTATTTTACTTACACTGGGAAATTGTATCCTGTTAGATTTCTAATCAATATTTACGTGGGGGTTTTGCCAATCAGATGCAATTTGGTAACAGGGATATGACGCTTTATTCCTACTGTCTAACTTTATAATGTTACTTTAAATTATTTATATTTTACTCAGTCTCACACCATACCTTACACCTTGATAGTTTCCAGTGAACAGAATCTCTCCAGTCACAATGCACTCCATCTCTCATTCCTGTACTTCTTCAGAATTCTCCAATCAGCTTGTATGCTCTCACCGGTCACTACTTACAATCATTTATTTCTTGAAAACTTGTAAACACATTATAAATTGTTAAGACATTAATATCGTAATCCTAGATCTATCTTATTTCAAAAATTTCATTGACAATTGAAATTTGTAGATCTTTAGACATAGACTTTATCATGAATAACCTTCAATACATTAATGATAATAATGTTAAGAGCTAAATTGACACAACTGATAAGTTATAAGAACTATTGTATAATTAGTAATAAATCAATACAGTTTGAACAGCAGTTTTTATAATTGAAGAGAATATTGAGATTGTTTTATCCATAACTATCACCAATCTTCAAATCAGATTGAAATGTACAAAGGATACCGTAATTCAATCTTTCAGTAAGCTCCTACGTGTAAAATTTTACCACTAAGAAAATTATATAAGTTGAGTTGTAAACGCACATAGTTCAACTGTTGCATGTTATTATTGTTTATAGTGTAAAATTGAACGCAACGAAAAAATGCAAAGATGTAAAAAAAAATTTATATAGGAAATCAAACAAAAAGCAAGCCACAGAACTGAATTAAGTGTGAAAAAGAATTTAACATTAACAATATCTGTTAAATATTTTGGTTTGGCATTAAAACATCGTATCTTCTTCAGATATTTATTGAAATAATCATAATTGGCTTTTTAAATTCTATCGTGTATTATTAAGGTGTAATAAATCAACATTCACTGTCCCATTAAAATAAATATAATAGATTCTTATTTCATATATTATCCTCGTTGTCTTATGTGATTGGAATTGTTAATTATAACTACAGAGTACTCTGAATTTTTTCGGGTGAAGATTTACTTTCGTAATTAGGCTGACACATGATGTTCGCAGATCCGTGAATGAGAACAAATGAATTAACAAATAAGCTGCGAATTTTTATGTTCCTACATAACATTGTAGCATGAAATATTTTGTATTTTGATGAATTAACAATTGGTATTGTGATTTTACTTTCATGGGTTATACTACGGTCTTACAACTGTTACTTCTTCTATAATTCGCGATGTTGTGCAAATAAGGAATGAGCAATTAACATGTATAGAGAATTAACTAATAAGGTGGACCAAACAGCCCCGTAGGTAAAGACCCTATCGGCCGACCGGGAATGACATTTTTGAGATAAAAACTTTTTTCTTGAGACATGAGTTGTATTTATATAGCTAAATCTATAAAAAATGTGTACACCTATACCACATAGGGAATTCTAGCGGGGAGTATGAAAAGGTTAATTTATTATTTGTAGGGTTATACCTCTTTAACCAAATGGGTATAATGAATAATTATGAAGCAAAATAATAAGGTTATGACTGTACACCTTCCAAAATTGTATGACATCCTTAATCTAGGATGTTATCAATATCAAATTTTGGATCTGGATATGAATACGGATATATGAATAATATTTGACCGGTTTCGGCTACGATTACAGATGTGAAATTATTTCGGATTTTTCGTTTGTTTCGGATAATTTTGGTTACAGAGAATATTTACAACTTGGAAAAAAAATGTATTTCTAAGGTAACAGTTTGACGTTATTTCTAGTTATTATATAGTATTTATAATCACAGAAAAAACATGAAACAATAAAAACTGTCTAAAATGAGAACAACGCGGCTAGTATATTGGCTCGGTCGGCGAAAATTTGTCATAACCTATTTTATTCAGACTTTGCCGCTATCCGAAATTATACGAAACATTTTTATCGGTTTCGGTTACGGTTACGGATATATTTCCGATAGTTACGGTTACAGTTACGGAGCTCAATAACATCTCTGGACTATTTATCACGAATACACAAGAAATAAATCGGCTGCATATGAAGACTCGCGACTGATAGAACCAAAGTATCATGGCTAGATAAGCTATTTTGTTTCGATGTCAACTTTCAGTATAGTTTGATTGCGTTATGCATGACATTTAAAAAGTCCTATAAGACACAAGATATCCGCTTTTGTTTCGCTTCAACTAAAATAATCTTTCAACTACAAGTACTGGTGCTACTAGATTTAGTTACAAGATTTATAAGGCATCAAACAACATCTTATATCTGGCTACACACAGTTTGGGAAATTTTACACACCGCAGAGAAAAATGTGTAGAACTCTTCTATATGTATATTTCTTCTCAGAGATATATAACATTTTGAATATAACAATATGAATTGTACTACCTGCGTTGTCAGGCTGTATTTTGTGTTTCTTTCCAATATTTATATTGCTGGAGGGACCGGAAAAATATACAAAATATAATGTTAATATTTCGTTATTAAACAAGGAACTTAATCTTTAATTATTGTTCACATTTTATTTAAAAGCTTTTAAAACTACAAAATCGTACAAACATTCAATTTTTTTAAAATAATATACTCATTTGCAATGTAACCTAAATCAAAGTGAAACAGCTCAAAAGGCTAGAAAAGCTAAGGTAGGCGGAGGATGATATGCCTGAATTAAAATATGACTTTCAATATTATCATGACTGAGTGTGTGCATCAGGCAACCGCTGTCGATCGAATGACCTGTTGTAAATTTTTTTCCTTCTTACGGGAGGAGGATGATGAATGCTCATGCATACCAGCGCAGCCAGCTACGCTGGTTATGTGGGACTCACGCGTGACCTAGCGGATGCTAGGCTTTGAGTGCCTACCCACTAAACACAACATGAAACGGCTTTGGCCTTGCAACCTCTAAGCCTTCATCGGATGCGGCCTTCCTTAGGAAAGAAGGGTACTAGCGGCGCTCCCTAGGGAGCGACCGCCCAAAGTCAACACTGAAGGTGTTGTCGGATGGAGAACATTTGTGTCATCTTAAGGATGCCACCAACGGTTGAGACTAGAGCTTCTGACTATGGGCTGGCAAACGGCATTCCAAGTCAGACGAGAGCTGATTGGGGGGATCTAAGAGGGCGTTCCTCGCCTTTCGAATTTGATGACGGGTTGGGAGAGGGGCGGTATAATTCGCTACTTCCCCAATTAAAGGATTGGAATGCCCTTCTGAGGGCTTGTAGCCTTTAAAGGCTTGTTGAATGGTAGGGAGTTCCAAATCTCTGTGTAGGTCAGCATTTCTAATGCACCAGTGGGCGTTAATTGCTTTCCGACAGAAGAAGTTTTGGACTACTTAGATTGGTTGGACACTAGGTTTCGCTTGGGCGAAGACAAGGGCGGTGTATGTCATCACCAGTCGTACGCAAACCTTGTAGAGCGTTCGCTTGCTTCTAAGGGACATTTTACTGTGTCTCCTCAACATGCTGTTGCGGCAGCCTATGTAAAAGTGGGCGGAACTTGTCACCTTTCGGACGTGGGGCCGGAAGGTGAGCCTGGAGTCTAGTGTGACATCCAAGTATTTGATTGTCGACTTCCAGGGGGCGGAAGTGTCTAGCAAATGGACATGATGATCATCGAGGCCACGTCTGAACTTGTGGTGAAAGCGGACCGAGAAGCTCTTTTCCGGATTCACCTCGATGCGCTATTTCGAGAATCGTTCTCCTAGCTCATTGACTGAGTGTTGGAGTTTGGTGAGGACTGATTTCAACCTCTGACCCTCTGACTGTAGTAGAGGACAGTGTCGTCAGCGAAAAGTGAGAGTTGCACACCATTTTTGCGGATGGGTATATCATTTACGTACAATATGAATAGTAACAGAGCAAGCACTGAGCCCTGGGAGAGCCCAGCCGCTAGCGGACTTGGGAAAGAGAGGACTCCTTCGTGTTTGAAATGAAAGGAGCGATCCTAGAGATAGGAAACCACTATGCGGACTATGCGATCTGCAAGGCCTAGTTGGTGGAGTTTATAGATTAGTCCTCCATGCCAGACTTCGTTGAAAGCCTTAGCGACGTCGAAGAAGACAGTGACTGTCTAATTACATCTTGGACAAAAACTGCTTAGGATGTACACCACAATGCGGTGGACTTGTTGGGGGCATGAATGCTTTGCACGAAAGCCGAACTGTTGTGGGATGATGAGTGGATGTTCGTCCGTTGGAAAGAGAAGCTTTCTCAACTGAGATTGGATGACTCTTTCGAGTACTTTCCCCGTAGCCTTTAGGAGGCCGATGGAGTGGTGACTGGAGGGAATATTAAGAGGTTTCCCAGGCTTGGGAATTCCTATAACGGTAGCTTCTTTCAGCAGATGGGAAGAAGCAGTGATGAAATCAGGCAGTTGAAAATGAGAAATAAGAGGGAGATCACCTGCTCGGGATGTGTTTGAGCGCGACGTTAGAAATACCATCGGCTCCTGGGGCTTTGCGAGGTTTTAATCCATGGATGCTGGACTGGACTTCGTCAGCGGAAAGTACGATGGGATAGGTGTTGATAAGAAGTGAGTTCTTTTGACGGACCTCATCCTCCACCGATTAGATAACTAAAGGGGTACAAGGTTGTGTACTGCGTGAACATTGTAAGGCAATACTATCGGTAAAGCATTCAGCTTTATCAGCATCTTCGAAGACGATACTGCCATCGGGACGAGATAGAGGTAGGGGTGTGGGTTTTAGCGTTTACTCGGAAGGCTCTCGCCACCTTGTAGAATACTTGATGAAAGGGAATGATTCCTCCCATGAGTGAGTCCCAATTAGAGTCCCTCAGTTCAACAAGACGTGTTGGAACTAGACGCTGGAGGGCATTAGCTCGTTTTTTATATGTTTGGGTGGGGTAGAGAGCGGCCCTTCTAAGGGCTGCTTTCTTGCTTTTGATGAGATTTCTGACGTCGAGTGGTAGCTTTCGGCTTGGCAACTCGACTACACGCTCGTTGTCACGGAGAGATGACTGGTCTAGATGAGTCAGGGAGTTGACCACTGTGTCTATATTTTCTGTACTATTGAAGTGTTCGGAGCAGATTGCAAGACGTGAGTTGGGGGCATCAAGGCCAGTAATTATCAATTTTTTATAGCCTTCCCAGTTGGTGAATGGTTTGGAAGAAATGGACGGGGTAGTGACATAAAGCCCGACTTTACGGGAAACAGGACGATGTTTCGATCGCCCTTAACTTAAGAGCGACTCGTTTGACTAGGGCAAAATCTAAAATGTCGGGGAAGCAAACCGTTCGATCCGGATAATGATTAGGGGAGGCAGGACAGAGGACGTCGACATCCCGTATCTCGATGAATTTACGAAACTTGATGGCATTACTATTGGTCGATAGGCACTTCCTGTCGGTATGTTTAGAGTTAAAGTCTCCAAGTAATATGACGGAGTCGCCAAATGAGAGAAAGGCCTCTAAGTCGGAGTTCAAAAGAGGAACGCATGGGTTATAGACTAAGGCTATAATCAGGGACGGATGTCCTGTCATGCCCAGCCTACAGACTGTGGCTTCCATTCTGGTGAGTGCAGCAGTCTTAATAGGGGAGCAGTGGAATGACCTCTTATAGTACATGGCAGTGCCACCGCCGGTACGGCCGTAGGCTTTGTCATTAAGTATAACAGAGGATAGATATGCCCCTAGAGAAAGTGGTCTTTAAAGGGGTTTCTCGAACTAGCAATAGGTCGATATCACTATTTCGAACGAATTCCTTTATCTTGGGGATAAGGATTGGTGAAGACCACGAGTATTGAACGAGATGAGCGAGATGCCCTTGGGTTTAGTACGACTGGTGCAACGGAAAGGCGCACTGGGCGTCTGAGCCTTTATAATGAACTGAGTAGAGGTGGCTGTGCTTAGTGAGCGCCAGTAGGCGCTGCTGAGGTGTGGTGGCGGCTCGGATTTAATGAACCAGAATGGAATTCTCGTCAATGTCGACATTCTGGATTTTGCATATCCGCGGCCAGGGAGGACTTGCCTTCTGGCTGCGAGATGCGGGGAATGTGAGGTTCCGCCTGCTTCCAGACACTCGAGGTGATCGAGGCAGGGCGGGGAGCAGCCTTGGGAGCCGTTGAAGGGGCGGAGCGCCTCCAAGGGTTGAAGTGCTCTGGTCTCGGTGGGGCACAAGAGATCCTCAGAGGAGGGAAATTGGCATCGCTGAATGGTGGTCATCCTGAGTTGAAGCCCTTCCATGGCTGACTGGTAGCAGCCTTGGGTGGGGCGGGGCGGGGGGCTCT
>PDGT01000040.1:3093608-3115430 GCA_003671415.1 Megathymus violae | reverse complement strand
CCGCCGCAATTGACCGGATGACCTGCCTAAATAGGGGAACTCCAGTCGCGTGAGCGGGTGGACTCTTTGGTGCCGTAAGGTTCTAAGCACTAAACGCATCTGGGAGTGGCGGAACAGTTAGCCGCTGCGTGCCTAGAGCGCTGGCAGCGGTGTCACTGGCCAGGGTAATCGTATCTGTGCGGGGGCTCTACACGAATGTAGGAGAGTCCACAGACTGCGAGCTCTCCGTTTAATATATCCCTAGACTCAGGAGCATTTGGAAGGATGGCTAGAGCAACTAAGTCGGCGAGGATTGCTTCGTTAGGAAGCTCAAATGGGATTCCGCTTAGGATAACGCGTACCTTACGCTCCTCTAGGAGGGCGTAGGTGTGCAAGGCTACGCCGGTGTTTTTAACGTAGGTGTAATAGACCTTGTTGTCGGAGCACAACTGGAATACCTGCTGCCGCTTAGATTTGTCCCTAAGGAAGACTGGTGGCGGGGCTTTGACTTGGGGAGGAACAGGGTAGCAGCGTGATGCTGGCTTCTGGCGGGGAAGTTGTCTTGGGAGTGTTGCACAAACAACGGAGTTGTGGCTGTACATGCATAAAAAAAATTACACACAAACGACTAGAGAACCTCCTCTTTTTTCAATAAATAATCAATAATAGTCATTGCGGTCTAGCCTGAATGAACATGTAAGCATTTTTGTTTGTAATAAAATATTTCACACATTTTAATAAGAAATATTCACGGATTAACTGGTCGTTAAAATGAAATTTATTACAGTCTGCGGTAAGCTATGTTGACATACCGTGTTATGTTGAATAAATAAATTTATAATCTCGAAAAGTTTATATTTCATGGTCCATTTACAGAAACATTTTGGAACAAAACTAAATGTGTGTTTGCAGACTTTGAGCGCAGCGATTGTGTCAAACGTTTGTAAATGCGTACCCCTATATACATATTAAGTCTATACAGCTTTGAAGTACCAGTGGAACGTAAACCGACATTACATTTTCCGCAACGAAACTAAAACATAATAGCTGAAAACATTAAACCTTAATTTTTGTTCTCCTCGATATAAAGCACCTTTTCGAAATTGTAGTAAAAGCAGAAAAAGACATGCATAAGTGTATTTACAAAATATCTAAACGATTTAATGATTTAAAATTTGAATATGAATTAATAGCTGTAAGCAACATAGCTGTATACTAAAAAGCACTAATAGAGAAAAAATATATATCTACAACATAAGAAAAAATAAATAACGACTCTTTTCTTTATAATTTATGTAGCTACTGTATCCACCCCAACTATTTATATTAGTGGTCGCTTAGTGTTAAAATTCCACCGTAATTACTTATTATTATTATTTTTTTAAGTTTAAACATTATTGATTATTTTGTCCAAAGTAGACCTCTCTAACATTGCACACAATTTAAAAAATTCCATAAATTTATCTGCGAGCGCGTATAAATGTGTAAATATGCAGTAATTTTCGATTTATTAAAACAACTCTATAGATGGAGAAAATGCTATACAACTAAACTAAGCGTTATTTAAAAAACAATAACGCATTTTACCACATATACTTGGGTGTTTTGCTATGTTCGCTAGTGTACGCCAAGACAATACAGTTCACTTGCCTATTTCTTTCATATTATATAAAGTTTTAATATTATTCAAAAATTCCTTAGAGACAATTTCTACTTTTACAACTGTTTGACGCATAGTAATGTAATATATTTGAAATTAACAAATGTTGTCTATCCGCATTTAGTATTTCAATCCAATTTGTTTAAATAATCCTCTTGAAGTGGATTTAATTTCGGGCGGATTAAATAAATTACAAATCATCCACTCAATGATGTTTTGAATGTCAACAATGTATGTTTTAGTTTATATCATAATATAATATATCAAGATTTTTACTGTAAAAACTATTACTCAAACACGTCAATAGATACCAATTAAAAATAGAATTAGAAATCAGTTGACAACCACAGGAGAAAAAGGGGTACAACATTTTTTTCGACATATATAATTTATTTTACATATAATTTTTGTCCAAAGTGAATCTAGTATACTTTTTAACTGATATTAATGTAAGTTTTAACTGATCTATATCATAGTTTTTGTAGATTTATCAAGATTAAAACATCAATCTGTTTTCTATCATTAATCTAAACGTAAAAACTGAATAAACAGATTTGTAAAACCCAGCATAGTTTACTTCACAAAAAAGATAATATTGATTTGTAGGATGGAATTGCATGCACACAGTTTCACCTTATTTAATGTAGGAACTAGTAAACATAGGTGTATAATAACAAAATAAATTTATCCCTGAGATTCAATGGTAGAAACCAGGATTTGTTTTCATTACATTTTCGTTTGTTTTTATTATACCTTTATTAAAAGATTATACTCCTACGAGATATTTAGCTTACTGGAGTGATTTTGCTAAGCTTTTAAAACACATAATACAAAAACAACAGTTACCATCATAATGCCTAAATTTAATTTAGCATACAGTTAATTAAAAACCAACATTTCCTATATTTAAGTCTTCATATAGTTAATAATTTGATATTAATTAATACAATGGTATTCATTTATATTAATCCAAAAACTGGATGCCAATTCAATTTAACTTCAAATCATACATTTTTCATACAAAGATTTACCCTTTATTCTTCCCCATATTCAAATATTCTCTGATACTGAATACCTGCGATTTAAAAGGTACTCACATACAAAACTTTAACTCTCTACCCTGAACAGTTTTTTTTGGCGCATATAGCTTAGTTAGTCATTGATTAAGGTAGCCCAGTAGGTATTGATATATAAATTCGCGCTACTATCTATATTATATCTTAATTAATTATCAATCCCAGTACGTTTCCATAAAACACATATCCTTAAAATATATTATTCAATCCCCGTATTTGTAAAAAGATTAGAATAGTAAATAGAAGGTACAAATTAAGTGTCAAAATATTCGTACAGTGCTCTGCTTAAAGTCCGTTGCATCTATCAAATGTCGACATTTAGATCTGCAAAATAAGAATGAAAGCTCACACTTACAAACTTAAAACTCTAATTCGGCTGTCAACCTAATATTTTTTTTATTTATTGCCATACCGCGAGGACACGCTACCAGCATCTTATTTTATTATTTTATTTTAGTTTAATCTGTGAATCGAATAGATAGTAGGAATTACTTTAATACTAAGGTACATTCAACAATTCATTGTAAAATTCACAAAATGAGTGAACCGAATTTACCTCTTAAATATTTTTTAAAAATTTTAAGCTCGTTGGTACTCAGACCTGGTAATAGATATGTATTTACGTGCCTATCTAACTACCATCTTCCGAGAATAAACCGTAATGTCTTAATGTATATTAATGTATATTGCATTGTTGGAAAGCCAATTAAAAAGAGTTTTCCATTTCTTTGTTATACATTAAATTATTGCACGGAATTTTCATTAAGGTAGTTCCAATTGGTCAATAATTTCAACTACTTCAATTGTAGTTGCAATTTTCGAGCCAAATATAGATTTACAGGTAACAGGCAAACTTAATCAAACAATTTATTAATTTAAAGTTACACTACATTTTTAAATTGATTTTGAGTTTAAATGCTGCCAGCACACTTTATCCACGAAACTGTAAAATGGCACGTATGTTAAATTCCTCTTCGTTTATTTGCTTTTTACTGTTTGAAAGTTATGAAAAACTATTTTTGCAGGCTTCAACTGGTACGTATCCAAATTTTTAAAAATATAGCAGATAACTTTTTGATTCATAAAAAGAAGTGGTCAACTTGCTAGTAGGCTTTTAAAACCTACGTTATTTTATTTATTTCCATATCTATTGAAAAAAATTTCATATCTAAAGTAATAAGGTTAATATTGATGTGTATATATATATTATCTACATGTCAATAATGTTAGTTCTTATTTAGGTTTAACGATTTTTATCCAACTTTTAGTCCAAGCCAACCTTCTCTGCTTGTAGACTGCGCACTTTGAGGTAGACTAGATGACATTTAGTTTGCACTACGACCATCAGTGGTTCCATCCATCTTTGTGTACAAGCCGAACTCCATGCTAGTGGTACAACTTGCTGGACAAATTACGAAGATATCTTTATCCTCGTGCCAGGTCGCTCCCGTTGGATGTCACAATGGTCTGTACCAACTAGTTATTTTCCAGTTTCGCTAGCTAAAATTAAACATGAAATATTTTTAACAGCCAGCAGTTAAGCGGTTTCTCCTCTTCTTACTTGTTCATTAACAGGTCGTTTACTCACCTGGTGATATGATGTGCATTTGGGTGATGGGCACCACATCACTTTGCCGGTCTGCTCGTTTACAAGCTAGCGACAAAAAAGTAACACAGTAGAAATATACAATCACTTTGTTGACTTGTTCTCCGATACTGAAACAGTAATACGTAAATAGTAGATTGTATCACAAGATACCAAAATAATGTATTGAGGGCGAGAGCGATTGTTTGAATCCAGAGCGAAGTAAATCTCTAAAATCCCTTGCCACGCTCGGAATTCTACTTTAGAATCCTAAGCGTTGCGAGGTTAAATAATTTTGGTACCGTGTGACACATTGCTTTTTATCCCCCTCTATCAGAAAAATAAATAAGAGATGCTTTTAGTAGTGTCAAACATTTATATACAATTACAATTACAATTTATAATTGTCTGTAATATTTTGATAAAAAGTAATAAAAAGACGTATAAAAAGTTCCCACGTTTTTTTTTTAGTTAAGTAATTCGGCGTCGCAAGGTGCGCTTTTGTATTACCGACCAAAACTTTATCGAATTGAATTGCGTTCAAACCTTTTTTTTTTAATTATTTTGTTATTGTATAAGTAATTCAATTCCAAATTCAACAGTCATTTTGTCACTGTTATTAAGTGCGCCGGAATGACATATATTTTGCTCGCACTTATCGAGAAACCTTTCGCCTCTTTTCGAATAGATGGAATGAAAAAGTATTTCACGGTCACTTCTATGACTAGACTAGACAGGCATTTGGGCTTAAACAAAAGCCGGTAATCTTCAGCTGGAACGATCTGACATCATTGCCGGGGAATTTGGCTTGGACTGAAAGATGTTTATATTTCTTAGTATACCTATTTATATTATGGTATATTATACCCGTTTAGATGTTTACAGCATTCGTTCAAAAATGCGTTACGGAAGCGCATATTGCTACGACACAATTGTGTCACACGTAGAAAAACTATATAGTATACACCAGACGGTCGTAAAGTTTTCGTATCCTTAACGCCATGTTACGAAATTTGCTCATAGCCATTTTGAAGCTTCCAGTTAAGCTTTTTGTTTCGTCTTACAGCGAGAGTAATGCAAATTGACGCTACACTATGTGCAAGTTTGAAACGTTCAGCTCCCCTTTTTGTCTGTATTTGTCTTACTGCAAGAGAAAACACACATGCTTTGCTGCGATCTCGTGCATTCTTATAAAGGATTAATCGTTAATGCAAGTTGGATATTACGAAACGCTGAACAAAACTAAAAATAATGACCGTTATGGCCATAAAATTTACCACTGCGTGACACTAGTTACATAATTATCAAACGAATAAATTTAAATAAAATTTGAAAACTTTTTCGAATTACAATTATATTAAAAAAAAAAAAACATCAGTCAACACATTAGCAGCATTTCTTGTAAATGAAAAATATTGAGTGGACAGACCCATACCAAAAGTAAACGATCATTGATAATTTAGCTAATGGCAACAATACTTAATTAAGTAATCTCTATTTCAAAATCGGATCGGTGATCTGTAGTTGACGGCTTCGCAACAATTTAGCGCATTCCCCATAATATTCGATGACCACACATTTTATTTTATGGTGTTTTTGGTCCATCGAAAATAACAATAACAAATAACGAGTCCAGAAGAACAACGATAAAATAGAAGAAAAAACTCTGAAGTCGATGAACTGTCGTCTAATAGCTGAGCTCAAGATCATAGAGAACATCAAAACCTTCCGCTGATCACATTGAAAGAATGGGAAATGTTTGTTGTTATAAAATATAATTTTTGAATCAATCCAATGATTGCTGCTCGAATGGCCGTTCAAAATATTAAGTTTTTGACGTTGAGTGAAAGATAACCTTTATGGCCTAAATCATAATTGGCGAGGAAATAAACTAAGCTCTATGAAATAGAGAGCTGTCGTGTCGAAAGCTCACTCTTCTTGGTCCTTTAAAATTATTCACAGAAGTAAATATTTACATGTACATCACAATCATACTTTAAGTTTAGAAAGTAGGAAAATAATTATCTTGTAGAGATAAATGTATCCTTCCTAAGCATGGATTATCATAGAAGTTATATAGGCCTCCTTTGTAACTGAAATTATTAAAGGTAAAGGTCGTTGCATACAATCCGTCCGTAAATAAAAAAGTCATAATTTAATGTATTTCTAATTCACAGAGCCAGAAAAACCCAATCTTAAAGGAATGCAGGTGCTATTTTTAAGCCTCAGGCGCAGTTTTTCTGAAGCGAAGCAAGGGCGGATTGCTAGTGTCACATAAGTCCTTTTTTTTTAATTAACAAAAATGGCTTGTTACAATCATTTAGATTACCCACGAGTAACCAAACGTTATAAATAAACCCGATATGACGTCAAACGCTTTGTTGTGGACCCGATTTATTGCTGGTGACCGAAAATATAAAATGGAACTCTCGTTTACTATCCTCGAAGGTTCCTGTAAATTCGAGCCCGTACATTTTAATCGCCACATCGACAAATGTTGCTTTAATACATTATATAACGTTAAGCATTATTAGCTTTGTAGTTTGAACGACTTTCATATGTTCGGGAAACTTGGATTGAAACCAAATTCAAAAATATTTTAGTAAGTACATAACATACAATTATAATAAACTTTAAAACATTGATTCCAGTCGCGTTTTAAACGTACCTTCCAAATGGTAAAATAATTTTTCAAAACGGTGCCGTGGTTTCAGAGATTCCCATCCGCATATACACAAAATTTGCACTCTGATTTTCTAACAATAGTATAGATGAAATACAAAATTGTCATTTTAGTTACAGGTGCAACGTTATTAAGTCCTACAATTTATATTTATATTTTTTAGCTATTATTAGAAACAGAATTATACTTATGATTGTTTTTTTATTGCCTTAAAGAAATACAAACTTTCCTACTCTATAAAGTATAGCATCATGCAACTGTTGTATTATAAGAGCTAAAAAATTATTGTCTATGTGGAAGTAGCAAACTGTAGCTCAAGTGTGAGTTTCAAATATTAAACAGCGAAACGCAACCAACGCGTTAATCGAGATAACTCATACTTTTTAGTACACGCATCATACACGAGTGTAAATTCCATAAACAATCAACGAAAAAGTTATTCGTTTGCTCACTTTAATAATAGTATAGTTGTGTTCCTCATGTTGCCAGCTTGAGCGACCTATAACTCAATATATTTTAAAAGTTCACTGTTTATAAGCCTATACCGGGATTCATGTGAAACTTAATTTAGGCGCATTATGTTTTTAATGAATGAGCTATCGCTGTTTCGCTTCAAGCTTAAAGAATAAATGAGATAAAACGATAGCATAGTGTTGCTATGACGCGAATATTTGACGCTTATTGTTATTGTCATTGCATTCGTTTCGCGCGGAGTTTAACTCAAGTTTTCTTTTAATATTAAACAGAATTAGAAATGAAAACGAGCAATACACAATTTGAAATGTTGGTGAGCTATATGGATCAGTAAGTATTTTCTTAGTCGTCTATACTAATAAATAAAATTGGAGTGTCTGTTTGTGATATTAAAATAACCACTTTTTACTACAAGCATGAATGTATATACGGTACATATACCTAAATAACATTTTTTACAATTTTTGTCTGTCTGTCTGGCTGTTTATTCCCGCTAATCTCTGAAACGGCTGGACCGATTTTGACGGAACTTTCACTGGCAGGTAGCTGATTTAATAAGGAGTAACTTAGGCTACTTTTATTTCTACAAAATAACTTTTTTGTTAAATTCCACCCGGGCGAAGTCGCGGGCACAGCTAGTAAATAAATAAAGTTGTTCTATGTACCTAATGGAATAAGATACTTTGTTTTTATGTCTCAGGCGATATCTATTTCTAAATTCTATTCCACTTTTTTTACTTATGTCATCTATTACTTTAAAAAAGGTTCGCAATAAAGCCGGTTGTTTTCGCTGATGGTCGCGAATATCTTGGGCTTGGGCTGCTGCCAACATCTTCAAACCAAAGTAATTACGTGCTGCTTTATGCCACATATTGTTTAATCAATTTTTATTTAATAGGGTCAAATAAACTATTAACTAAAATGCATTTCACTTCTCAAACATCAAGTGAATACTCTACTACTACGTTTGCGTATGTTTTCAATAGTTAACTACAAAATAGCAACTTATACTTGCGCACACATCAAAATACTGTTACTCGAACGTTAAGTTACATTCAAGGTTAACTAAAAAGTTGGCGTAAACGATATTTTGAAACTCGCACTCGCAGTCTTAGTTGTCTTAACCATCCGCTAGAGACAATAATTCCATACATCTTGATAGTTTAAACGCAAACGCGTTGGTGAAGGAAATCCTTGCGAAAACGTGTTCATGTTGCCCACTTGGGCTCACGCTATAATCAAACTAGTTTATTCTTTATCTCTGATGAATAATATAAACAACTTAAAATAAATACATATATATGTTTCAGGACATTGCGGATGTAAACTTAATTCTTGCTAAAATTATCAGTTCCGGTGATAAACCTGGTGGCTTATCAAACGATCAATCAAACCACTCCCTCATAGCTAGGAGCCTTGTGTCAATCGTTAACAATCGACCGAGATAAGTAACTTCGGGCTCGGTTGGCAGTTTGGTTGTTGATTGTTATGACAGAATTTCTTGACCATTTTCAAACTCGAGATCGCACAAAGCCGTCGGTATACGTAATGTCTTATTTGACAGTTTCAAAAATTCTCATGCTGAATAACAGAACAATTTTGAAGAATGTACATTTAGTTGTTCTTTCAAGACTTTCCTTCACGCTTGGGACATAACGACGCTAATTTAGTTCTATTAATAACAGCTGTAACTCCGATAGACTTTTAATACAATTTCGTAGCTAAAATATTCAAGATCACAAAATTTATGGGCTAGGGATTTTCACTATTTGTGAGAGTAATAATAGATTTTGATATATAGAGATCCCTTTTAACAAAGCAGTGCCGTGTAAGCGGTCTTATCATTGCCTATTTTTCATACCATTGTGAGTTAGAGTCTGGTTATGCTGCATTAGTGTTCGAAAGTCGTTTAGGGTAGAATTAAAATTGATTATAACAAGTGAAATAGGTGTCGTCAAGTATGAAAGCTAGTTTTATGAGTAAGCATATTTATAATTTGTGTCGGATATAGAATTTGGATGATACTTTAATTATGTGTAACCGGTCTTCTTATTCGTAGCCTTAATTTTGTCCAACTAACTACATACATTGATCTCGATAACAATCAATATCAAGTAGACTATATAATTATTTTGTATTTTCATATATTCTATACGATACTCTAGTGAGTTGGTAACTACAATGTCAACAAAATAAAATAAGACTGAAAACCTCTGATAAGGCGGAACGAATTCTTATAACAAACCTGTGAAGCTTGGAAGTGCTCGATAAATTTTGAAACTGTTGATCATTTTTCATACACAAAAACGATGCCTGACGCTGTTCATTATGCCATTTTATCGACAACTAAACTCCTATGAGATTACATCGATTACTTTTCTAAATTAACAATTACAGTTATGATATATGTATGTACTTATCAATCAGTCCCCGAATTCAGTACAAGATATAATTTTTACACTGCTGGGTTTGGGTCTCCTTTTACAACGAGCAAGCCCAAGGGTCCGCCACGCTGGTTAAGTGGGGATTGGCAGACTTTACACATTTTTAAAACCATTACGGGGAACTCTCATGTATGCTGATGTCTTCTTTCACCGACCCTATATACCCCAAACTTAATAGCGTTTATTAAATTATTAGATTAATAGATGCGGATTTTATTCTCTTATAGTGTAAATGATCGTATATTATGTAAAATAGTTATATAAAGCCTACGTTGTTTTGTAGACGTATAACAATGAAATGTTTCATATTTTAATCAAAAATTGTAATAATGGCTCCCTTCCGGCCCTTTGATGTTGCGTGTTTAGTCCGCCAACTGAGCCGATCCGCAACTATCGATTACTTTAATAACCTTCGCTAACGTATTTTTATATATTCCTTTCGATGCTAGCCAGATTCAAATAACACAATGATAAGACGCTTTCTTTAACAGAACAAAAGAGACTTCGTCTATAATTCAGAATTCAGTTTTGCGCCAATTTTTATTAATAGACATCAAAAAGAGATGGTTATATTCTGTTTCTTGGTATTTTAGTGTATTCACAATTTTAAAAAAAGTTTAAGTTTTCGTGACGGAGTAAATTTATAACTGGCAAATCTAAAAGGCCTCCACTTAGACAAAGATGTTTGTCATGTTGGACAGACGGTATGTTTGTTTACTGTCAATATTTCGACCGAAATACCTTTAAATATAATTATCTCGATTCATTTTCGAAGGTTGGTAGCCAGGCGGTTATTGTACCTTACTACCACGCACAAGTATCAACCATCAAGGTTAAACCTCTTTGGTTTAACAATAAATTCTTTTATCCGCCATTCTTATCTACTATTTGTTTGGAATGGCGAATATTATGCAATTACGTCACATTAGGTTACGGCCTAACAATTTTTTTTAAAACGGTTGAGACATTTCTATGAATACTCGTACTTGTTTCACATCAGACTAAAAGGCTTAGTATTTACAATAAAATGTAAAGTATTCGTTGAAATGTTTCAAATCACATTCTCGAGTAGCGTGTCTCAGTATTTAGGTCGAATATTTGTTTCGATTGTTGCTGTTTTCTCCGAAATTTTTGTAAAAGGAATATTTAACTCTTTTAGAATACGATAACATAATTATTTATGTAATATTTGCTATATTTGTATTTACTATTTTACACATATTGTTACTGGTAAAAAAATACTCTACGTTATGACAGTTTCCGTTTTTTTTTTTAATTTGATACGGGAGTAATACGGAGTAACACTGACCCAAATAAATTACCACTAATAAATGTTTGTTAGCATCATAAATTACCTAGGTCAAAATAAATATATTTATTTACATGCAGATTTCATCCTATTAGGGTTTCTCAATAATAATTTTAAATATAATATCTAATTCCATGTCAAAGATGTAGTACATAATACTATATGAATAATAATACTAAATAATAAGATCTGAACATTAATTTGAAGATGTATATTAAAAGGTAAATAAGTATTCGAATAACTTATTATTTATTATTGTTCTAAGAAATAGTAATATCGGAGAATATAATTTTTAAATATTCAATTCAATTCAATTCATTTATCAATATATCACGGTGATTTGAGAAAATATCGATACTTTTTCCCCTCACCATCCTAGCCGTAGTGATAGTTAACCAAGAATTGTGAATTGTTTTTTTTTTTGATTCTGTTTATTAAAGAATACTGCCCCAAGTTAGAACGCACTGGTTTCTCTGAAAATGGGGAGAGTTTACGAAATCTGTGGAGAGATCTAGGTGTATTGGGTAAAAGAGGTGTTTTATGGTTTCATTTATAAGTTTGTAGAGAAACTTACTACCGAATAGATTTTGGTGATATTTAAGCTTGCAGGTTGCAGCTATATATAAAAATGTTGCCGTATAAATCTTTTTTGAATATTTTCTAATTACTTATTATAAAAGTCCATAGAGCGCATTTAGACAAGAATGTAATTACTAAGCTACTACGAAGAAGCGAATTATAATATTAAATTATTTGCAATTGCGAAGAACAAATCCCAATTTTTTAATGGCTCTTTTAGTAATATAATCAATATAGAAGCAAAACTTGCTGTCACAAGTTACATCCAAATAGGAGCATACCAATAAGATCCCACTTATATTGTATGAAATTAGAGATAGAATAATTTTTCTTGTAAAGCGAACTATGTTATATTCATCGATGTTTAAACACATACCGTTAGACACACACCATGAAATAAAGTTTTCTAAATAAGATTGTAATTACAGTGTCTTGATTTCGCCTTCACACCACAGCCCGGGTCCTTCATCCTATCCACTCTTTTTTCACCGGCTGAGCACTTCCAGGCTTACCACACAATCCGCGTGTAGCTGTAACGGTCATTATAGCCAACAGCAACTTACTATTCGAAACAAAATATCTTACAGAACAACGCTCCAAGAATGTAAAAAGTCAATAAATTTCTGTCAAAGTCGTAAAGTTAACACAGACATATGTATAGGTAATGGCTTCTATGATATAGCCTAAACATACGGTTAGGACTTAATTAGCAAGGTTCCCCCACATTGAAAGCAACTCAAATATTGACAAAACCCCAGTTGAATACCAATTTCAATGATCAATTACATTTCTCTTTAAGCAAAACCAATTTTTAGGTTAGAAAAATTGGAAGACGTCAGAAAAAAGGGGCCAGTCAAAACCTGGACGTCTTCTCTTTTAAGGGAAGGTTAATACATAAAAATGGAAAATCAACGAAGTTTTTGAAACATCAATAAACAACAGTGTTTTTTAAACTCTGATTATTAGCTGTTTCAATCGTTTCTCTTCCGTTTGCTACTGTGTACTTCGATAAATTTTGCTGGTACCGTGTTCCACTGCCGAGCTAGTCCCTATTGTCCTATTTTCTGTTTGTTTACCTTTTTTGTTTGATACCCGCCGTCAGAGCCTCGTCTGTTATTGAGCAACATGCACCGAAGGCAGGAAAGGTTGGCTTGGACTCAACATTAGATGGAGCCCCTTACACCGATCGACACAACCGAATTTTGAGGGTTCTAACCAAAATTAAATAGTATTAAAATTCCTTCTCACTACTTACATTCTGATACTATGAATGGAATGCCAATATAATATTTTCAAAATTTAAAAGAAAAATACATCTACCAGGATTTATTGAACGTGAATCCTCGTTACACAACAAAGATAAAATCAATTTTTCTTTGTTTGTGTCAGAAACGGAAATTGGGATACGGTCATGCATCGTCTGGAAACTAATTTATTATTTGATAAACAAAAATATGGCGCCAATATCTTGAAAATTACATGTTATTCTTTCACAAAGATATTTGTTACGTAACACATAAATAATATCTTTGTTATATAATTATGCTTATTGCATTAAATTATTTATAATATTAGAATAACAAAGTTCAGTCTATCTAGTGACATTATTAAAAAAATCCCGTTGTAATTTTGTATTCCTTTTACAATATTTTTTTTTCTGCGATCTCGTGTCTCTTGCTTGCGTGTCTGTTTGTGTATATTTACAGGGCGGAAAATTAAAGTTTCATACATAATCCTACAACCACCTGATAGTAAGTAGTCACCGTCGCCCATGAAATTTAATAACACCAAAGGCATCACTGATACGTTGTCGAATTACAAATAAGAAGAAAGAAATAAAGTAGTGGCTTGCAAGTCCCCAACCGGAACACAACGAGTCGTTTGGCGGTTGATCTAAGAAGGAGGGTAGAAGCTAGCCGCAGCTTCACGGACAGATTAGTACAGGTAATAATAATAATAATAGTACAGGTAATAATGTCTTGCAGATATTCCTGTGAATAGCAATGTAAACAATGTATAATGTAAAAATAGCAACGCACGTGTTACATGTGGAGCATTGCTACAGAAGAGTTTACGGCTCAACATCAGTCAACTTCAGGAACGAGCGTGGCTGATGTATTTCGTTCCCACTACCTTAATTCCCGTATGTTACATCGAACGGGTCTCAACTAATGTTAATTTAGGTTAATTAGATTTAAATAATTCTTTATTATAATATGAATTAAGAATTAAAATGTGTCATAATTTTTGTCACGACTCCTTTCACTCCCGCCTGTGGCCCATTATATGTACATATGTATAACTCACGTGTGTATTTTGAACAAAAACAGACTAAAAAATTATGTAATATAACAACTTGCGATGAAGTGTGTTAAGAATAAGAACTCTTTAAAACTTTTGACTCATAACATGCACAAGTGGTCTCGCTTCGGTGTCATTGGAACTCGTTTTCGACCAACTGGGGCTTCTCTGCAAGGAACAAGAATCGCCACGGAAACATCATTCTGCCATTCAGAATGTTTCCTAGTATAACGTCATTTTATAAAGTAGTTAGAAAATATACTACTTTTACGGACAATTAAGCCGCCTTTCTCATCACATTTTAATATGAATTATTTGTTTGAATTTAAAAATACAAAATTTGGTAATAATTTTTCTCCAGCATCACTTATCGGAATTTAGTGCATAGCATAGTCTATAAAACATAATGTTTTATGCTAATATGATATAATAGTATATACATAGCATATGTCCATTTGGACTATATACTCATATATAGGACCGCGGTACCGGAGATTCTTTATAATGTCAATATAGATATAGTCCAGAACAATTAAAAAGCATATGATCTTTTATTTTATACATGTTGAAATATTGTCCATGTTGAATTTTTATATGAATAGCCTTCAACCAAAAAGACGGGGTATGTGATGGTAAAGAGTAATCGCAACAGAATAATTCATCATACTACTAGTAATAAAGAATTAAAAATATAATAATCTCTAAACGTTCTATTTAGGCTTAAAATGGATAAAGAAAGACTTGGGTACTTGGAATTTGTTTTTTCATAAAACTCCCTTTTACAGGCTTAAGCCAATTTCGAATATCATCCTATGAAAAGAAATTTGTCAAAGAAATCTTTGATTCAAGAGATGCGGGATTCGTCTCATTAAACAACCCTCACAAGTTTTTTTCAAATTTATCTAGCTGGCCAAAAGCGTAGTTTTATCTGGTTTACGATATATGGTGTTTTTGCTGTCCTTTCTTTTAAAAAATCTAATCAAATCTGGATCGGACACGTGTTTGCTAGAGTATTTTTATTTATTTATTGCTTATCAACCAAAAACAATATAACAAAGCGGACTTAATCCTGTACGGATGCTCTGCCAGTCAACCTTCAGGCAAAATTGAAAAATTATAATGGTGGTGCAAAAGATGAAATAAAAATAAAAGCCATCAGGTATTATCAAGACTCTTTTTCAATAAATTTCATACCGTAAACGTTTCAAGATAATTTATATTTCCTGTAGTAATTTTACCACTTATTTAATCCAGATGAAATTTGAAGAAGTTGTTGTTTTTCTCAATTGTGTTAAGAAAAATCATAATTTGCAGTTTTAATGTATAAAAATATATCCGTCATAATTAAAAAGGCCTTACATTTCTTATTCATTCGACATATCATACATTTGACCAAAGTTTCTGTTCTACACTATAATTTACACTCCAAAGTTAGTCTTCGAAATCAGAATAGATAAGTTCATTTAACGCTTAGCGGCCCGCCTCGATTTTGTTCGGGATGAACAATTAATTACATATGAATGAAATAATATTTGCTCCAAGTACGTTTTTACAAACACTTTTAGAAAGTTAATCTATGGCAATTGAAACTATTTAGTATATATATATATATATTACTGGCAACCTGCCGTCGCGTCGCTTCAGCAAAACTACGATTTACGCTAAGAAATAGTATCCGCATTATTTTAAATTAATTCATTACTTTTTTTTTATTTATGGACGGATTGAAATGAAACTAACTTTATATATTAAGTGACACTTACTGCAATACATTAGTTTACACCGTAACTAATTTGGGTAAGATGTTTCTGAGATCAGTACGAACAAACGCACAGACGACAGAAATCAGCTGAAAACGCGGTAGGTAAAACACCGGCGTTTGTAATTTCTCGGCTTCGCCGACAGCGTCGCCCCGCTCGCTCGACACCTACCCCACAAACCTGCTCATTATTCAGTTCTAATTAAGCGCACGCGCCAATTATTATTCGCAACTAATTTTACTTTCGCATTACGTGTATCTCAGTTACCTCATACTGCTCGACTATTATTTGTGGGGTGAGGTCAAAGGACTTGTATACGCTACGGAGTACTCGAACAGGAACGAATTCAAGCTAAGAATAGTGATTGCCTGTAAAACAATTAAATTTTGTTTATCAGTTTTTATCGTAGTGAGACTTCTTGTATGCAGAATGTGAGAAGAAAATTATGAATACAATATTGTCCCGTACCCTTCATATTGCATGAAACAAATACATGAAGTGGATCATTATTATCCATCAAACATCGATCTGTTGAACACGTAGGTGTAATTACCGTAATCTCTCAATACATTTAGTAATTCAGTATTCATACCAAAATATTTAAATATATACAAGCAGAAAAGTGATAACCATAACACTTTGCCACCTTGCTATTTGGATTAATCAAGTAAAAAGAACCAATATACCTATACCACAATTTAAGTTGGGTGAAAGATCATGTCATATACACCTCCAGGTCAGCTTCATTCAAATTAGTATATCAAAGGCACAGCACGGCTACTTTCCGGTTCCTTTAGGTACTCAGCAACAAATTGCTGAAACAATCTGCCGCCGCCAATCCGCAGTCTGAAATGTGTCAATAATTTTAGAATTATATAAAAATATATTTATTGAATCAATAATATATATTAACCATTATTTTCTTGTTAATCACGTAGTTTAAAATCTTGTTAATTATAAAGCATGTGGTATTAATAAGGCATTAAATGTTATAGCTGCGTACAGCTGACTATCATTAATATTAACGGGCCACAAATATATAGAAGGCTCTAACATGTTATATTAAATATTATTAAAACTTATAAAATAAATAAAACAATATATGATTAAGCAGTGCTTAAGCCACTTAAATAAGATAATATTAATAGTCTATATTAGCTTCCATTTACTTGGGAATATAACTGGCACAGTTGACGTAGGAACACCTCTATTCTGGCCCCGCTGAAAATCGGTGTCGTGGCTGACAGCTGAGAACAATGCCGAGCGGAAGCCTAGTAAGCGAAGTTGCACCACAGACAATTTAAAAGATGTATTTTTTATTATAATTGTTTTCTTTATTTTTTAACAAATTAGTTAGTTAATTTTGTAACACTTTGTCTTTTAGTATTTTAATAACTACTTTTTTTCTGTATCCTTAAGTGTCTTTTTTAGTTTTTAATATTTGTTATTAGTTTGTTACTTTATTTATAGGATTTAAGGTATTTGATTTAAGGTTTTGATATTCTTCTTTGTTTTTTTTATGATAATAGCTGAACGCGCCTCGCAGCACACGCAGGCGACGCGGCACCTCCCGGCCCCCTCACCAATCAGCAGCATGAGGAGCGCATTCGGCGGAGCACCGCCGATCAGTGTCCTTACAACGCTCGGAGCAATCGCACGTCTATTTACAAGCGATTCCTTAATAATTCATATCAGCCGATCCAGTATTTTATTTAAACTAGTTACCCCTACCTAAATTAGTTAGGTTCTAGTACACTATAATAGCCGGCGAACGAGCAGACGAGCCACCTGATGGTGAGTGGTCACCGTCGCCCATGGACATCAGCAAGACCAAAGGTGTCACTGATGCGTTGTCGGCCAGGAAATGAGAAGAAGGTAAGAAATAAAGTACTGTTTCTCAAGTCCCCAGCCGGAACACGAAGAGTCGTTTGGCGGCTGACTCAAGCAGGAGGGTGGTAGCTAGCCAGGCAGGCTTCACGGAAAGATAAAAATACCAGTAATAATATTAATGACTTAATAATAATACTGATAGTATAACCCTTACGCAAAGCCCTACCACCAAGGTGGTTGGCTTCTGTCGCCTCTTACGACACCCTATTCTGCCAGCATGGGATTGGAGCGAGTATTCTAAGCCGCCCCAATACGGCCAGTTGTTGTATTTGTATTACTGTTTGTTGTGTTGAACGCGGCATTAATAAATATTTTTTCTTTCTTTCATAATCGTGAAACACGAAATAGGTATTAATTAAATACGTTTTCATATGGCCTTCAAAGACTCAGCGACCTTTTTATTCTTATTTTGTGATTATTGGAACTTTAGAAGGACAGCTCGTTGGTAAAGCATGCATTTATAAATGAAAAGGACGCTTGGAAATAACAAGGTCATAATTGATTATGCGGAGGTTAAAACTTACTTTGTAACTGTCATAATATTAATGTTTACACATTAAATTATTTTGAGTTTGATTTGAATATAAACTTCGTACCTATCCGGAGATTTTAAGCATTTTTAGTTACAATTCGTGATGATGAGTGATCACAATGGTACTATGAGTACGATCATGAGGCTGTGTAACTTTAGCACTAGGATTCACACACTCTTACTCTTGTTAATATTTATAAGGGGATAAATCAAAATATTTGTCGTTCGTACCTAGCGTAGTTTTAGCAATGGATAATACTTACTAAATTGGCGGAAATTCAACATTGTGCTAGTATTAGGTAATTACATAGGACATAATTCTCATTGTGTGACGGTTGAATGTGGGTAATTGAACTATGACATAATTACAATCGGTCGATTCTATTGATAGAATAAATTTCGTGGTAATAATATCTAACTCAAATGACAATCTATATTCTATATTGTATCAGTACTTGCCTCGAATGCTTTAAATTAAGTAAACGTAGGTTTAATACAATAAAGTAATAGAAATAATATATTATTATTTGCACTACATATTGAAATGTTTGAAATCGGTGCTAAGCTTGAAACACGACAAAAATTTGCGATTTAAACGCCTTAATTAATACTAATAAGATGTCGCGGAATTGAACCTGGCGTATATCTATCAACTATTTATTTGGTTTGGAACTGTTAATAAATTTATAAAATTAGATTGAATTGTATTGAATCATAAAAAGTAAATTAAATTTTATAAATGGCTACTGTGAGAAAACAAGTAATTTTGGCTCTTATCTTATTACGTACCTATTTTCTACTGTGTAAATTAGTTAAGTAAGTATATAATTTATTTTAACATGGATTGGTTCACGAGTATTTGTTTGCAGCTAAATATATATAATGGGTTAGTCACGTTGTATTTTAGTCGGGTTCGGCTCGTATTTCGATATCTCTAACAGTTTGGCTGATCTTGAAAATACAACATCTTGGTTATTCGAATTATATATACCCATGAGAAAAGCTCATCCTTTAAATAAATAAAGTATCTGTTATTTTTATAGTTGAGCAAAAATTTAAATAAAAGTTGAGCTAAATAGAACATTCAGAACTCTTAGAACACAAGATTATTTTTTGTAAGAAGTAAACTAACTGAAGTAACAAACTTAGTACCCAAAAAAAACTAACAGTGTCTGAGGGCGAGTTTATTAGCTCACAAAATAGGTTGGGTAATAGTTACTTTACAATGCAAATATTTCCAATAAAGCTACTGACAACCTTTTCATTCAGCCATGCACCGTTCCTTAGGTACGCTCCTCGTAAATTATAGACTTTCTGCAGATCGGATTGTTCATCCGACTCAAGATATTTTGGAACGAAGTTCCTTACGGCAGGCTTGGAGGAGATAGGGACTTTGCTGCGCGACCGAACTAAAAAAAATGTGACAGTAAAACCGTAAGAAAAAGTCCGTGGAATAAAACCGTTAAATAGGGACTTTGCTGCGCGACCGAACTAAAAAAAATGTGATAGTAAAACCGTAAAAAAAAGTCCGTGGAATAAAACCGTTAAATAGGGATTTTGCTGCGCGACCGAACTAAAACAAATGTGATAGTCAAACCGTAAGAAAAACTCCGTGGAATATTTTATTCCACGGGAAATATTTTATTTAACGGTTTTTCGTTAAATAGGGATTTTGCTGCGCGACCGCACTAAA
Source organism: Megathymus violae (assembly GCA_003671415.1). Taxonomy (NCBI): domain Eukaryota; kingdom Metazoa; phylum Arthropoda; class Insecta; order Lepidoptera; family Hesperiidae; genus Megathymus; species Megathymus violae. The sequence continues at coordinate 3,095,465 of PDGT01000040.1, read as the reverse complement.
AAAAATGTGATAGTAAAACCGTAAGAAAAAGTCCGTGGAATAAAACCGTTAAATGAGAAAAATAAAGAGACATATTGGAACGAAGTTTCTTACGTCAGGCTTGGAGGAGATAGGGATTTTGCTGCGCGACCGAACTAAAAAAAATGTGATAGTAAAACCGTAAGAAAAAATCCGTGGAATAAAACTGTTAAATGAGACGTGCGCAGGCGCGACAGTCACTTCCGATTCTGCTCCCGTAGCAGACGGACACCTCCGACATACGCTCGAGTAAGTCATCTCCATTTTTCGACTGCATTTCCTGTGTCGTCGATACCGTATCGACCGCGACTTAATTGTTGCCTTTTAGTGTCATTTTGTGTTGACATCAACTAAGTATTCGTTTCGCGTTTGAGTTGGTGGATACCTAACGGTGACAACGAAGCCAGCTAGCGTTGACCCGGTGCGCTTCTCAGTCTTCTCGGACTGAGAGAAACCGGAGACCCGATCCCAGTGGGTCTTCCCAGGGTGACGGTTAGTGGCTATTTCCGCTAGGGATAGTCACTGTTCTCGTAGTCTCGTTCGTCCATTTTCGTTTTTTAGATTCCGTTGTTCGTTCTCGCTCCTCTCCCTGCTGCGGCAGGGAAGATTGTTAGGAAGATGAATCCATCCGAGCTAGGGTTCCTTCGTCGCATCCTCGAAGCCCTGTCTCCGTTCATGAAAGCACCTCTCGACGAGAAGGCAGTCATCCAGGCCCTCGCAACCAAAACACCACAGACAGACTCACCCGTGTCCCCTGACGCCTTACCAGCCCACGACGTCGAATTCTCCGACGCGAACTCCGTCTCGTCGCGTAAACGGCCAATCGAGTCCGATGGCTCGCTAGAAGTATCCGACGACGGTACCGTCACGCCGTCGCAGTCCGACGACCAGGCCTTCCAGCCGGTCGAGACCAAGCGCACTAAGCGCCTAATTAAACGCGTCGCGAAGGCGTCCGCAGAGGGAAAACCTTCCCTTCCCACCCAACCCGTCCCGCTCATGTCCATCGACACCAGCGCCCCGTCCTCTTCCAGACAACTCCCTCCCTTGAAACCAGCATCCCGTTGCTCACCCATCCCTCCGCAGGTCAAGGCCCCGCCACCGGTATTTGTCCGGGATAAATCTAAGTGGCTTCTGTGTAAGCTGTGCGCCGACAGCAAAGTCTTTTACACTCACGCCAAAGTAGTTGGCGAAACAGTCAAAGTTCTCACTCTTAACAAAATCCCATTCCACACCTACGCTCTTCCGGAAGAGCGCAAGGTGCGAGCCGTACTCCGCGGAGTCCCTTTCGAGCTTCCTAACGAAGCTATCCTCGCCGACTTAGTCGCCCAAGGACATCCAGTAGAAGCTGTACACAAGATGTACAGGAACACGGGTAGACAATACCCGCTGGCTCTAGCCATCTTATCCAACACGTCCGAGTCCCGGAACATTTTCCGAAACGACATGACCATCTGTGGTCTATTTTTCATCAAAGCTGAACCCCCGCATAGACGCGGCTTCCCCGGTCAATGCCATCGCTGCCAGCTCTACGGCCACGCAGCGGCGAACTGTTCCGCCAACCCCAGGTGCGTTAAGTGCCTGGAGCCCCATAGCACCAAAGACTGCTCGCGCACACGCGACTCGGAGTCGCCTTCGGCCTGCGTTCTCTGCGGCCAAGCCGGCCACCCGGCCAACTACCGTGGCTGCCCTAGAGCTCCCCGACCTATCCCACCCAGGACTGCTGCACGGAAGTCTTGGAGAAACACTCAATCTGGCCCTCCGCCGAACACCGTCGAAAACTTCCCTCCTCTGAGAACGCCTATCGCGCCGCCTAGACCCGAGCATTTTAACTCGTGGAGA
>PDGT01000040.1:3080571-3092385 GCA_003671415.1 Megathymus violae | reverse complement strand
AAATACTGAATTTCCTAAATACTTTCCTGTACTTAAATAAAAACTAATCAGCAAAATTTAAGAGAAAAATCAAGAAAACCTACATAAAATTGAGCACGATTTTTTTTTGCAAATTGTATCGATTCTACATTAGCCGAAGGAACTTCGTTCCTACCTGGTGTCCCACGACACCACATCTCTTTTATATTATTTTTGTTTTTAGTATTCTGATAGATTTGTTACAGCCTCACTTGTACTGCGTTATATGGAGTCCACGCAAACGCTTTTATGATGATCAATCTTCTACTGACAATCCAAAGTTTAGAGAATTTACAACGAAAATGATAAGATGAAAATCTGGTACTATTAGTTTCTGTAGTACCTGTAAATGATTATGGTTTATATTGTTCGTATATTTCTGACTAACTCTATTGTATAACTCGATTGTATATTGTGTGAAAGGAGCCTTAATGTGTTATTTTAATTACATGAAACCAGAAAATGTTCCGTTAAATAGTTTTGTGGTTTTTAAAATTAAAGTATGCCTTATGGCACCTCCTTTATAGTCAGAAAATTAATATGAAATATAAAACAAAATGCCCTATCTGGGCTATATCATTTTATAAATTAAATTAATAATATAATAAAAATTACAGTTATCGCATTAGTATGGCGTTTGTTTTTGCTAACCAACAAAACATTACATAATGAAATATTTATTTATTTTCAATTTAATTAAATCGTACAGATTATTAATATTGTTCTACAAAACCCGCAGCAAAATCATCTTCTTAATATTCATTAATAACTTGGTATTGGTTGTTTATATCAACCATTCATATACGTTACTCTATTTTTAAATGCCAATAATGCCACAAAATTTAAAGTTGGCACAAAATAACGCAAATAGCAAGAGAAATTTTTAATTCCTCTCTGTAACCGAACTAACGAGGAAGGATTACGAGAGCCGCTTTCGACGAATTAAAGAGATATCTACAAGATACGGCCGGTGAACTTTCGTTGGAAAACTCATCAGTTAATATATTTCTTGCACATCAATGTAATCTTGCAATTATTTATTATCTTGCATATCAATAATATCAATTTATGTATATCTCAAATTAATATATTTCTTGTATCAAAAAATCAAGTACCAGCTTCCAATGATTTTTAAATATATAAGTGGCTTGCCCCAGGTGATCTAATAAGTATGTTCTGTTGTATAACTTGAATGAGAAACGTTTTTACCTTTTTTAATAATAAAAGCAGCATGATTTTCACTTTGAAATATGCGATTGTTCGTTTTAAGCAACGGGGAGATTCACGGAGGGATATCAAAAAAATCTTTAAAATCGAATTAGATTATGTTTAGTCCTCTTAGACTATATCTTATGAGATATAGATAGTCATAAGAAGAAAACGTGAACAATGTAAAGTGCTCTTTACTATAACAGTCTTGGCTCTCGTAGTTGAGAAATCCATATTTATAACCAACATCAAAATAGGAAGTTGTTCTATGTTCGTAAGCATGTTGTTTAAGAACTGCTTTAGATGATTAATCTTTTATTGTTTGGATGATGGCACGTAGTTGATCCCCTAAAAATGGTGAAAATCTGATGATGGATTCCAGAAATAACGAGTGGAAACTCTCAATGGATAGCAGTAATTTAATCGTGATAAGATATACTTGTATCTGTATCTGTGATAACATTGCAAAAACAATCCATCATTGACCATCTTACGATCAGATGAAATATCTTTCAGCCAAAAAAGTGCAACTTCTCAATGAATTGGAATAATCCAACCGTGTGTCGAGCTGCTTGCTTTTGATACCGGTTACATCGCAAAGCGATCTTGCTTTATCATGGAACTATTTGTAGTTCTACAAAATAGTACAAAAAGTGAAAACAAATTTAAACTAAATTTTATTATATTCGCTACATACTGAAATGTATGAACATACAGAAAAAGCATTCATTTGTAGCCTTGATAAATAGCTAAACACGAAACTTAAATAATTCTATGAAACAAATGTTATTGGAAAATTTGTTTCACATTTACAAAACATCAAGAATACTGAATAACGAACCCGTTTTATACTATTATATACTTTTCCTTGGTACTCATCAAAGGATATTGATTCGGAAATAATTAAATAAGCCAGTTTAATTGTCTCTATGCCTTTGATAGAAAAAGGTAAATTTCAAACTAAATCTCATATTTAAATAATTTAGACCTTCAATTTCCGCGACAGTTTAAATGAAAATACTTTTCAAACAAAGGGAATGTTAATATGGTACATAAACCGAAAGAATTACTGAAGTTAGGGATACTATGAACAGCATTGGATGTCTAAGGAACTCCAAATATCCTTGAATCTAAGTCAACATCCTCTGTTGATTCTGTACTCTGTTTATCAAGGATAAAACGGAACATTGTCGCCAGATCTATTGTTATTGGTGGTCCCTGCGCTTTATAGCAACGGGTGCAATCTTAACAATGCCAATGCTTCATGGCATAGTTTTTACCTGCTTCTGCTTTTGCTCAGCTTGGGAATCAAAAACAAATATCAGTCACTTTTAAAATAACACTAAGAAATTCCGTGGAATAATGTACCGCCTATATACAATATACTCCCAGGCGTGAAAGACATCATTTGTCGGGACTTTATCGGCGATTGCCGGACACCACGGAAAGCGATATGTCAGCCATTATCGATAGTGATGATAGATTTATTATAGATATAAAAACACTTCATTCAGTTTTTAAAAACTAGTAGCTACAAATAATATAAATTAGCTAAGTTCTCAATTGATGATCATAATAAATATTGTGTAAGATTTTCCTAAAATGTGATTATAAAATTATACTTGGGCGTAAAAATATTCATTTTATTTAAATCGAGTACAATCAGGACATTTTATTTTCTCAAGCTTTATCTTTACGTATAAAGATTAGACAATTGGCAGTGTACGTATTTAAACAAATTACCACAGTCATATAACATAAGTATGTATAATACTTATGTTTTAATTACATAATGAAACAATCATCTCACACTCGTGCTTATTCACATTGAATAGTTATCCAAGCATTAATGACATCCATATAATAAATCCATTAGAACTCGGTTCACTTAACTTGTACTTAGTCGAAGATGGTAAATCTTACAGATCTGATCCGTGCTAAAGTAAGAAATATGCCCAACCAACTAAATGATACATATAAGAACATAAATATTGGAAAACCATATCCTACAACTTAAGAGTCAAAATATTAGACTTGCCAGCTAACGGTAAACAGTCAGAGCAACTTATACACATCTGGTTAAGAACGATCAATTGTTTTTCGACTTTGCATCTGAACCAGGCTAAAAATATCATCACGATTTATTTTAGAATGACGACGGTAGTTACGTACGTTATATATATATATATACATACATACATATATGTGTGTGTACATACGTATATGTGTGTGTGTGTGTATATATATATAAGGGTGATTACTATCATTTATTAGTCGCATATATTTTTAGAATAGAACCCAGTGACCTAACAGGGAAAAAAACCTGGCGAGATTATTTCATTCGTTTATCAGCAACAAATATTATGATAAATTCAGCGCTAAATTCAGCAGCATAGAAACAAAGAGTACCTTACAACAACAAACGTAATTTTGTTGCTCAAATTATATCATTTTTGAATCATCGTAAAATCAATTTTGTCTCGTTAGATTTCAAAATCATTGGTAGAGAAAATTATATATTATTAGAGATAATATTTATAATTTATAATATAATTATATATTATTAGAGGTAGAGAAAATTATATATTAGAGAAAATTATATATAATGTATCCATAAGTGGCGCAGATTTGGAATAATATGAAAGAATACTCTATTAATTAAAAGTATTTTTCAACGTTCTCAAAGTAACTATTTATATTTATTATATGAGATTGTTTATAAATACATTTTTAGCAGACATAGATTAAAATCAAGAAGAAAGTAACACAACATTCCCTATTATGATAGGTAGGACTTTAGTTAGGACTAGACCAAATATTAATGTATTTTTTATATTTCTTACAAAAATCTATTATTGACTTGTATCATTTGTTACATACAGATAAGTATACATACATACATAAGCTATTTACATACATATGTGGGATTGTTATTTTATTATACTAAAATTAAAATATGTTAAGTTAAAATTAAAATATGTAAGAAAGGAAACGTAAGAGTGAGTATGAATATGAGATTGAATGACGGTTTGCAATGACGCATGGAATGAAAGGAGGAATGAACGAGTCGTGGTTGAGACGCTGTGCGAGTTAGTTGTTCTGTGGTAAGACGAATATTAACGGTATTAAAAACTTTAATAATTATTTAACAGCAAATAAAGCATTGTGGTATTGAAAGATCGTTTATTTTGAAGATTTCACCACATATATGTATTGTAATATATTTATGTATTTAGTAACTATTTTATGCATTGATATCGCTTTATATATATGTGTATGTGCACATTTTATCTACCTCTCGATATAAAGTTTTCAATCTACTGGAAGAAATAAGTAAAAGTCTAAGACTTAAAAATATGTGGTTCCACAAGTAATTAAATAAATTTAAAAAAATTCACACACATTTTAGGAGTCTCCAGCTCTACTGAGAACAGACAGGTGCTTAAGTATCATTGTGTAAAGTAAAGTAAGAGGGACCCCTCTAAGTGCATCTTCTGCTTCGGTTCAATTTACATAGTTAAATAACAGTGCCCGTAGTTGACTTTTCGAAGCAATATATTATGTCATTATCTTGTTTATATATCAAGCGTTGTTTTCTATGAAAGTTAAAAAGCGCAGATGGCGCTGAAATGTGAGGAAAAATATGAGGAAATTGAGAGAAAACGTGCATACTTTAGAGTCTATACTTCTTAATGTTTTCCAAGTTCTAAATTGTTATCATAAATCGTAAATTCGTAATTCCCTAAACTTGTCTTACTTGCTTCCATAAATATTTTTTTAATAATAATTTATGGACTGTAGATTGCGTATGGAAGAAGAAGTAAAGGGTTGTTCGAATTTTTGGCAAGCACACTAACCTGGTGTGCAGGGTTGGTAGGGTACTCGTAATTAGCTGCCTCGACGGCTAGGCGGCTGCTCCTTGTCTCCAATCTTTCTTTCTTCTCAACTTCTGATTGGATGGTATGCCGTTGAGACTATTACACCTCACAGTAATATCACTTTTATTTTCGAGAGTTATGTAGCAGAAGCGGTAATGCGGTGATATTCAATTCAACTCGAATGCTTTGGGCGGTGCGGTTTATAAATACTTTCGAAGTTATATTATAATTTATTAAAATAGACGCGCATTGCATTCGAGATCGGCGTAAAGTAGGGCTGCCAACATTTTTTTGTCTGAATATAGTTTTTTTTAAAAAAAGCTAAAAGAAATATAGTACGCTTCAAAAAATACACTATTAAAATACTGAAGTAGGGAAGAATAAAAATTAGATTAAGTTATATTTTTTACTCATTTATTTTTTATAAAAACTATATTTTTTGCACTTTTTGCATTCTTTAACAATTTTTTATCTTCAATAAAACTGGCATAAGCTTTATCGCATTCAATTTTTAAATTAATACAAATCATAAGCTCAATTTTTATTAAAGATATACTTGGTCTGTTTCTATTTTTTTTATTTTCTTAGTTTTAGTATTGGAAAATATATACATTGATCTATTGTACTGAAACATGGTATTTTCGCGTACTATCTATTTCCTCAACAGTATATAATACGGAATCAGGAAATACAGTACAATACTATATATTATAGTACGGTTGGCAACCTTAGCGTTAAGACTCCCTTTTTCATTTTTTTTTCTCAATTCATACACGGCGCTGTGCAAGTGAATCCGCTATATAAAAGTGCGCTTGCCAGAAAGAGAGGGAGGATAGGTAAGCGAAGGAATGATTTGCCGCGCTTTAATACAAAATCAAGAATAAATCGCGAGGGGCGATTGCAACTTATAATAATTTTGGCCGGAACAAGCAAATGCATTCATACTTTATAGAGTATTATACTATTGGCCCGAACACTGAATAAAATGATTATATTAATTAAGTTTTTGATTTTATATTGCAGCAGCATGCACATTACCTATTACAACACAACAATGACGGAATAGTTTGGCTTTACACAAAATCTTCAACACCAAATTATGAATTACATTAATATTAGTTCTAAAATCTAAATATTAATAACTTTAATTTTGTAACATCTGATGGATCAGAATACATACCAAAACAATAACATTTACAATACAACTTTGATTATATCAATTAAATATTTTTACTCCTTTTATACATTGACGTGCATAAAACATATTATTATTATATTTATTATATTATTTTTTAGACGTGTCTGTTCAGCGCCAAGAGGAGCCCGTTCACCTTGGCTCCTACTTTTCAGAATGTACCCGTGGAATGCACTGACCGTCTTCAATTGTTGGAAGTTGACGGTTTGTTGAACCTCAATTTTGTTCGGTTCATTGAGTCTATGGCTAAAGCGGCTGAAAGGAAACTGGGGGGNNNGGGGGGGGGGGTCCTTGCGAAGGTGAGGTGGTACTTCACACCGTATCAGCTTTTAACCCTGTATAAAGTTCAGGTTCGACCATGTGTAGAGTACTGTTGTTACATCTGCAACGAGGCTTATTGGTGACCCAGATCTGGCTGAAACCAATTTGCAAAGCCTTGAGTACAGACGCAGGGTTGCCAGCCTCTCGGTCTTCTATAGGGTACATTTTGGAGAGTTTGCGCAGGAATTGTTCGAATTAGTTCCCCCATCACCGTTCCTCCATCGAACAACTCGACGTACGGCGGGTATCCACCCTTTCGTAGTAAACCTACCACCTGCACTGACGACGCGGTTTGCGTCCTCGTTTATTATGCGCACTGCAAAGGACTGGAATAACTTGCCCGCGTCAATGTTCCCGACTACTTACGATGCGGGAGTATTCAAGAGGAGAATGAACAGGCTGTTATAAGTTAGTGCGTTTACCATCTTAAACTTCATCACCACTTACCATCAGGTGGGATTGTTGTCAAGCATTAACTTATTTTATCTAAAAAAATATTCCTCCTTCCACCGTGATGAGATACGTGTTTTAATCTATTTATGAATTCAATTATCCCTCATGTTATCGTGAGCCATTTGTTTCGGTTTAAGTTTATTTTTAATAAAAATTATTCTTAATAGTATCAGGCGTTACTTTGCGGAAATTCATTGTTATTAAATTAATAAAAATTATTCTTGACAAAGCAAAACATAATACGTCTCCTAAATTTTACATCTCACTTAATTCAGAACTAAATACTTATTATTACATTAATTAACATAAATTTAAGCAATCATGATGCAATTTTTCTGGTCAATATTCTTTCGGAATCAGAGGAACTCAGGCATAACCTTAGTTATACGTACTAATATTAATTATTGAAAGAAATAGGTTTAAACGAAAGATCTTGGAATTGATGGAAGGATATCAAATAGATTATCGGGCTGGTAATGTCGTTTGAAGTTGAAGTATTTATGCAAGTTTTTAGTTTAACTAGTTATCAATGCCTAAACGAATATTGTGTCGACCAATGGAAAAAAATCGTTTTCATATTACGAATTCAAAGGCCGTCTTAATGGATTTTTGCAGAACTGAGAATGTAAAGGCAAAACGGTTATTGCTATTCGTTCGTAATCTCGTTGGTATTTGTCGATAGTTGTGGGTCAATTTTACACATTTAGCATTTTTAAGTAATAGAATTCAATTATTTACGTATTAATAAATAACATTAGTGGTTGACAATAAAAGATAAGGAACAAAATAAATATGTTCACACAATTAAAAATCCAATCTCTACGATTACATAAACCTTGGATTTGGTTTAATTATTGATAATTTTTTTGTGCAGATTCATTATTCTTTTTTTTTAAGTACCTATACGAATAATTTTTATAAAAACCTTTTTTCGAATATTATAATTACATACAAATTATTGAATTAAATCACATAAAATTTTTCGGATAATTTCTCATTTAAACATAAATAAATTTGGATACTCCATTTAATTATAGTCTTTAGTGTCTTCACTACAGACGTAATTTCGTCGAAAGTTTACGTTTTTACAATAAAGAATTTATGTGTCACACATCAAGGTTATACATACGTAGGGACACAAATGCAATAAGTAGAAATACCATTTAGGTACTCTAGTGTATAGTGAAATGGTGAAATTAACACAGAGAGTGCACAATACAAAACTTTTACAATTTTTGGTTTTTCTCTATATCAGATGTTTCAATTCTCATCGTAAACTTCTTCGCTATTAAATAATCATCACCTAAAACCACCTTCACAGATATTAAATTAGTTAATCTATTCGTGAGATATGTAACGTGATTAAATAGAAATTTTAGGGTCACATATAACATCACTCACTTCCCAAAACTTACGTCAACTAATCCTGAATATTTAAGTACAGTTGTCCCATATCACATCTCTGTCAATGAGTGTACTTCAATGTGTATATTATATACCCTGTTATGTATAGACATTATATTATATACTCTAGAATCTGTATATCAATAGGAATGTGTCAGATTAACAAAGCCAAAACGGATAATGCCTTTATCTAAAAAATAGAACAATAAGCCGTAAATCAACACAGTAATAATTTATACTTTTCTTCATCCATATGCGGAAATACAGTTAAGATTTTACTTCTTACTTACTTTTATTTTTATTCCAAAAATACGCTAGGAAGTCATGTTATTTTATTGGTATCGTATTTACAAAATAATATGCTTACCTATCTATCATATCGTTTAATGAAAGCCACTGAAGAGCCGGTAGGAAACCTTTATTTTTGCTTATTTCTTTTGAATTTGCACATCGGGCTTACGCATATCCATTTTCCTTCAATTTCTGCCAAACTTATTTACATAACATTATCTCATGTTCTCTTGAGAAGAAATTTAAAGTTGTAATTTGTGCTCATAACACAAAGTACAACCTGATTACTAATTTTATAATGATTTTTTTAATTTTACATTTCAGGAGGACGTATGAACGATCCTTTAATGACATGACAGACTACATCATCTCGCCATCAGGTAGTGTTATAAACTCTAAAACACTTCAAGACTTACTGACTCTCGTCGTATAGGCAACCCCGTGAATCTCAAACCCATATACTACGAGTCAGACAATTACACAAACAATAACGTAATGACAAGGGCATAGCCAACTACAAAATTCAGCGCGTGGTCACGAGATTCCATCGTCGGAGGACAAAAGCAATGGAAAAAATTGAAAATAACTTTATTAAGTAACGCAGCGCAACACAATTGCACTTTGTTCACTAGAGGTCACTTTCACAAAATAACAATATTCAGTTGGAAAAACTACAGTTAACTTTCCTTTTCAAACGAAAGTGACGAATATAAATCAAAATTAAAAGTATGTTAACTATGTTTTCATTATTATATCTAAATTCCAATACAATAATAATTTATTTAATTATTAATAATAAAATCGTTAAAATCAAATAATAAAAAAACTAATCATAAATCAGATCAATAAAAATGTTTTTGAAGACAAAAATGATAACGAAAACATCTTACAAATTATTTTGCGTAGTAAATCACGTACGTAGTATGTAGTACGTAGTATCAACATTGATTTGCGAAAACATATTAAGTATCAAAAATAAAAGTAATTCAAGAGTACTCGAGTTTTTTGCAAGATGGCACTCTATTACCGGCACGCCCATATGAACAATATATTAGGGAGATCATACAAATTGTTTGATTTGAAATTTGTCTAGACCGAGTTCAGAATTATTTGAAAGCTTTATAATTGCCTTGCGATTCTAAGCAAACTCCCAAGGGTTTCTTACCGCTCGATAACTGTTCACGGAATTAGATTGGCCGGTGCCGCGGGAAAATTAATTTTGCACCCTAATCAAAGTTATCGTAAGTTACACCAAGTTGGTGCTTTGACTGCCACACTGTCAGATTGGTACTGTTACTAGGCTCTGAACGTTTCGAATTTGTTAGTAACATTATGGTATCTTTGTGAATTATAATGTCAATCGTGTGAGACTATTGCCGAGAGAATTCGTCGTACCTAAACCTGTATAACATTTTAACGTTCATACGTAACCTGTTCCAACATTAAATATTAAAGCTTTTGGGCTGGATCAGGATTACGCATTATATTTCACATGGATAACAAATAAATAAATTTAGTCTTAACTGGTTCTTAAAAGTGTATTTCCTTGTTAAAACTAAAACATGCCAAATATTTATTTTCATTCTTTTTGTCAATACTATCGATATACAACGACCGATCTGTTATACCCATCTCTTAGACGGTTAACATCGGCTGACGTCTTGCAGTCAGTTGTATATATCGGTCTTGCCGTGTGGTTTTAATCCTTCCGCGGCCATGCGAGTAATGATGATTCCCCGGTTCTAACTTTTGAGTTACAACCGGACGAATCATTATGTAGGCAAACTGCTAAGTTAAGGAGCTTCCAAAAAATAAAAAAAACAAGTTTGGTGTCAAACTGTATGTTTTCGGCCATGCCCGATCGCATTCGCTCATCCGATTTTGCTTACTTGCGTAGGAACAAAGACACCGTCAGCATTGCATTAGCCCTACTTCGGTATCTAATCACCTTATTAGGCTGTGCTCGGTAACTTGCCCATTCAATAATTACAATAGGCTTACCTATTTCTCATTTCCAGCTCTCAACCGAACTCGACTATGACGCATCGACTTACGCTAATGAGGGACGTTTTCATTATAAAACCACCAGAATCATCGTATTTATTATCCAACATTAAAAATTGCAGCAAATAAATTACCTAATCTTATATCATTACAAATAGTGTTGCCATCAAACATTTACAGAAAATCAACATTGATTTACCATGATACTTATAATATATGTAAATGATGCAATATTCTCCGCGGACGGCAGAATATCATGTTGGATTCGATTAGTATTATAATTCCATAACTTTGAATTATTTTCCAAGTAAGTTCTATGATATTGTTACGTGTCAGGATCCGTAGGCTCGTAAAAATGCCACAATCGTTCCGCAGAGACTTTATTTTTAGTTCACACACACTTCACAATCACAGTTACACTCGTTGATCGCAGGTATTCGCTTCGTAGGGAGAGAACTCTTCACTTCGTATCCGGAGACCGAATGCCTTGTGGCCGACCCTGCCCGCTATTTATATCGATTTCCGGGCTTCCAGATCCTTCCACGCCCTTCGTTGTAGTAAACAACAACAGCAACAGGAATTCCCGAAAATCGACATAACAATAGCGGGTAAAGTAACCAACCCCATTTCGGCCCTCACCTATGCTAATCTCGCCCCTTTTACCTGAGGCATACGGGCCAGATTGGCCTGGAGTGACCCAGGTAGTTTTTATTACTACCTGGGTTTCTCTTTTATTGCCTCTATTGTTTTTTTTTCTCACCGCAACGGTCGGCCACCCTTCTAGAGACTTCGTAAGCCTGCCGACTTCGAGAAGCTTCGTAACACTGCCCCCCTCTTAATCATGTTCGTCCCGAACATTGTTTGCTCCATGACACGGTGCCAGCCTGTCTATGTGGACGATCTTGGGTTTTCTCCTATCCCCCCGCTTGATCCGGTAGGTCACGTCGTTAATCCTTGTGACTACTGTATATGGCCCTTCCCACCGTGCTTGTAGTTTCGGAGACTTCCCCTTTCTCCTAAGTGGGTTGTGTAACCATACGA